>CAXKVB010000114.1:20000-30000 GCA_964057195.1 Orthosia cruda | reverse complement strand
CCGCTGCGCGGGGCTCCTATTTCTGTACGCAGGGTCTAAAGTAACCTAACACGAACGAGATGACGGGAGCTGAGTTCGCTCGCTTTGCTCGCTCACTTCAGCTCCCGTCATCTCGTTCGAACCTAACCTGTCCGTGTCGGGGTGCCCTAGGCTCCCGAGCTCGCTTCGCTCGCTCTTGGACAGGTTCACTGACCGTAATTTATTATTTTAATATTCACATTGGTTTTAATATATAATAGGTGCAAGTACGATTAGAATTTTATGCAACAAAGTCGACGGAGCCCCGCTGCGCGGGGCTCCTATTTCTGTACGCAGGGTCTAAAGTAACCTAACACGAACGAGATGACGGGAGCTGAGTTCGCTCGCTTTGCTCGCTCACTTCAGCTCCCGTCATCTCGTTCGAACCTAACCTGTCCGTGTCGGGGTGCCCTAGGCTCCCGAGCTCGCTTCGCTCGCTCTTGGACTGGTTCACTGACCATAATTTATTCGTGAAACAACTAAAATAGACGCATTAAATAATAATATAAAGATTAAACATAAAAAAAAATACATACATCGGTTATTATCAAAAGTGCTCAATTACAATAGACGAATAAGATTTTAGAGGATCACCGACGAACTTTTAGCGTCTAACGGATGCTTTTGAAGCGACCATAATTACATTGTAAACTAGCACTTCGCGTGATCCGTATTTTATCCTACTGATGACTTCTTGGTTTCACCCCTTTAAAGGGTGAATTTCCAAAAATCCCTTCTTCGTGCTCCCCTACATCATGAAAATGAGCCATGTCCAGTAAAATTCCTTAACACCCCACAAAACGTCCTTTAGGAGGGAGTGGTTTAGAAAATTTATAATGAAAACCTTTACAATTTATTTAGGTTAGTGTTTATGCCAAGTTTCAAATATATAAACCCATCAAATTTCCACATTTGCACCTCCTTAAGAGTAGAATTGCCAAAAACCAATAAATACATGCATTATTTTTATCAACCAAGCGTAAAACTTTAATTTCACTTTAAAATGTAGAAATATCACAACAAACTGTCAAACCCCTTTTTACCTCCTTAGTGGTGGATTTCCATCCATCGGTGATTGATATCCTGTTGGAATAGTAAAGAGAACGCTATTTAATACACGAACGGACACAACGACGCGCTGGCTTCACCGTCCACTGCCGCGCGCGACCGAACCATGATATTAATACACGAACTCAGACGACATTTAATACACGAACGGCCACATAGACATAGCTCAAATAATTGCCTCAATTGACATTACTTAAATCTTGATACTGTTGGAATAGTAAAGAGAACATCTATTTAATACACGAACGGACACCACGACGCGCTGGCTTCACCGTCCACTGCCGCGCGCGACCGAACCATGATATTAATACACGAACTCCTACACAATTTAATACACGAACAGACACATCGACATAGCTTAAATATTCAATTGAAATTATAATGACAACGATATTTATTTATTATTGTTGGTGTTTTAACTTTGCGGTGTTGTGGAGGGAAAGGGGGGTGGGAGGGGGGGGGGGGGGGGTTGTGCCATTCCATCCATCGGTGATTGATATCCTGTTGGAATAGTAAAGAGAACGCTATTTAATACACGAACGGACACCACGACGCGCTGACTTCACCGTCCACTGCCGCGCGCGACCGAACCATGATATTAATACACGAACTCCTACGCAATTTAATACACGAACATACACATCGACATAGCTTAAATATTCTATTGAAATTGCAATGACAACGATATTTATTTATTATTGTTGGTGTTTTAACTTTGCGGTGTTGTGGAGGGAAAGGGGGGGTGGGAGGGGTGGGGGGGGGGTTCCATTCCATCCATCGGTGATTGATATCCTGTTGGAATAGTAAAGAGAACGCTATTTAATACACGAACGGACACAACGACGCGCTGGCTTCACCGTCCACTGCCGCGCGCGACCGAACCATGATATTAATACACGAACTCAGACGACATTTAATACACGAACGGCCACATAGACATAGCTCAAATAATTGCCTCAATTGACATTACTTAAATCTTGATACTGTTGGAATAGTAAAGAGAACATCTATTTAATACACGAACGGACACCACGACGCGCTGGCTTCACCGTCCACTGCCGCGCGCGACCGAACCATGATATTAATACACGAACTCCTACACAATTTAATACACGAACAGACACATCGACATAGCTTAAATATTCAATTGAAATTGTAATGACAACGATATTTATTTATTATTGTTGGTGTTTTAACTTTGCGGTGCTGTGGAGGGAAAGGGGGGGTGGGAGGGGGGGGGGGGGGTTGTGCCATTCCATCCATCGGTGATTGATATCCTGTTGGAATAGTAAAGAGAACGCTATTTAATACACGAACGGACACCACGACGCGCTGGCTTCACCGTCCACCGCCGCGAGCGAACCATGATATTAATACACGAACTCCTACCCAAATTAATACACGAACAGACACATCGACATAGCTTAAATATTCAATTGAAATTGTAATGACAACGATATTTATTTATTATTGTTGGTGAACTTGGTAAAGAGAACATCTATTTAATACACGAACGGACACCACGACGCGCTGGCTTCACCGTCCACTGCCGCGCGCGACCGAACCATGATATTAATACACGAACTCCTACCCAAATTAATACACGAACAGACACATCGACATAGCTTAAATATTCTATTGAAATTGTAATGACAACGATATTTATTTATTATTGTTAGTGTTTTAACTTTGCGGTGTTGTGGAGGGAAAGGGGGTGTGGGAGGGGTGGGGGGGGGGGGGTGCCATTCCTTCCTTCGGTGATTGATATCCTGTTGGAATAGTAAAGAGAACGCTATTTAATACACGAACGGACACAACGACGCGCTGGCTTCACCGTCCACCGCCGCGAGCGAACTGTGATATTAATACACGAACTCCTACCCAAATTAATACACGAACAGACACATCGACATAGCTTAAATATTCAATTGAAATTGTAATGACAACTATATTTATTTATTATTGTTGGTGAACTTGGTAAAGAGAACATCTATTTAATACACGAACGGACACCACGACGCGCTGGCTTCACCGTCCACTGCCGCGCGCGACCGAACCATGATATTAATACACGAACTCCTACACAATTTAATACACGCACAGACACATCGACATAGCTTAAATATTCAATTGAAATTGCAATGACAACGATATTTATTTATTATTGTTGGTGTTTTAACTTTGCGGTGTTGTGGAGGGAAAGGGGGGGTGGGAGGGGTGGGGGGGGGGGTGGCATTCCATCCATCGGTGATTGATATCCTGTTGAAATAGTAAAGAGAACGCTATTTAATACACGAACGGACACAACGACGCGCTGGCTTCACCGTCCACTGCCGCGCGCGACCGAACCATGATATTAATACACGAACTCAGACGACATTTAATACACGAACGGCCACATAGACATAGCTCAAATAATTGCCTCAATTGACATTACTTAAATCTTGATACTGTTGGAATAGTAAAGAGAACATCTATTTAATACACGAACGGACACCACGACGCGCTGACTTCACCGTCCACTGCCGCGCGCGACCGAACCATGATATTAATACACGAACTCCTACGCAATTTAATACACGAACAGACACATCGACATAGCTTAAATATTCTATTGAAATTGTAATGACAACGATATTTATTTGTTATTGTTGGTGTTTTAACTTTGCGGTGTTGTGGAGAGAAAGGGGGAGGGGGGAGGGGGGGGGGTGCCATTCCATCCATCGGTGATTGATATCCTGTTGGAATAGTAAAGAGAACGCTATTTAATACACGAACGGACACCACGACGCGCTGGCTTCACCGTCCACCGCCGCGAGCGAACCATGATATTAATACACGAACTCAGACGACATTTAATACACGAACGGCCACATAGACATAGCTCAAATAATTGCCTCAATTGACATTACTTAAATCTTGATACTGTTGGAATAGTAAAGAGAACATCTATTTAATACACGAACGGACACCACGACGCGCTGGCTTCACCGTCCACTGCCGCGCGCGACCGAACCATGATATTAATACACGAACTCCTACACAATTTAATACACGAACAGACACATCGACATAGCTTAAATATTCAATTGAAATTGTAATGACAACGATATTTATTTATTATTGTTGGTGTTTTAACTTTGCGGTGCTGTGGAGGGAAAGGGGGGGTGGGAGGGGGGGGGGGGGGTTGTGCCATTCCATCCATCGGTGATTGATATCCTGTTGGAATAGTAAAGAGAACGCTATTTAATACACGAACGGACACCACGACGCGCTGGCTTCACCGTCCACCGCCGCGAGCGAACCATGATATTAATACACGAACTCCTACCCAAATTAATACACGAACAGACACATCGACATAGCTTAAATATTCAATTGAAATTGTAATGACAACGATATTTATTTATTATTGTTGGTGAACTTGGTAAAGAGAACATCTATTTAATACACGAACGGACACCACGACGCGCTGGCTTCACCGTCCACTGCCGCGCGCGACCGAACCATGATATTAATACACGAACTCCTACCCAAATTAATACACGAACAGACACATCGACATAGCTTAAATATTCTATTGAAATTGTAATGACAACGATATTTATTTATTATTGTTAGTGTTTTAACTTTGCGGTGTTGTGGAGGGAAAGGGGGTGTGGGAGGGGTGGGGGGGGGGGGTGCCATTCCTTTCTTCGGTGATTGATATCCTGTTGGAATAGTAAAGAGAACGCTATTTAATACACGAACGGACACAACGACGCGCTGGCTTCACCGTCCACCGCCGCGAGCGAACTGTGATATTAATACACGAACTCCTACGCAATTTAATACACGAACATACACATCGACATAGCTTAAATATTCTATTGAAATTGCAATGACAACGATATTTATTTATTATTGTTGGTGTTTTAACTTTGCGGTGTTGTGGAGGGAAAGGGGGGGTGGGAGGGGTGGGGGGGGGGTGCCATTCCATCCATCGGTGATTGATATCCTGTTGGAATAGTAAAGAGAACGCTATTTAATACACGAACGGACACAACGACGCGCTGGCTTCACCGTCCACTGCCACGCGCGAGCGAACCATGATATTAATACACGAACTCCTACGCAATTTAATACACGAACGGCCACATAGACATTGCTTAAATATTTATTTTGTTGGAATAGTTAAGAGAACGCTATTTAATACACGAACGGACACAACGACGCGCTGGCTTCACCGTCTACTGCCGCGAGCAAACGAACAAAAATAATACACGAACTCCTACCCAATTTAATACACGAACTCCGACGCAATTTAATACACGAACAGTCACTACGACATTGCTGAAATCTTTATTTTGTTCGGATAGGGGAAGTGAAAGGAGGGATGCTTGGGGGGGGAGGGGTTTATGCTGACCTCGCCAAAAGCGAAAAAAAAAAAAAAAAAATTGTGTATGAGGGGAGGGGGTTAGGGAGGGGGGGGGGGAGGGGTTAGGTTACGCTATGGTGGGGGGTGGCTAATTGTCTGTCAAATATTGCTACGTTTTAAATTTTTCGGGGGGGTAAAAAGGGGGGGAGGGGGGCGGGGGGGGGCTTGCGGTGCCGCGGGGAGGGTTGGGGGAGAGGGGGGTATGTTCCTAGGGTGCCATCATCCATACATACCACTTAGCGCTTGGTCAAAAATTTTCGGTCCGGTCGTCACCCCACCGATGACATCGTTTTAACGTTTCACATACATATCAAGCGACGCTACGTCTCGATGCATTCGGGACGGCGGCGCGCGCTTGACGCGACATTTGAGAATATCGGTAGAGAAGAGTGGTGACTGATGCGAAACGACAAACGCCGCGCGCTGTGAAAACATAATTTTGGATTTATGGTGAGTGGTGTTGTTTATCGTGTTCTGATCCATTTTATTTATTGGTATGTTTTGTTGTTTTATTATTTGCATATTTTATAATAAAAAGAATTTTGGTGTATATACCGGGCCTGTAGCTTGTGTTGTGTGATCGTTATATAATGTGATTTATTGTGTAACGAAAATGAACGCTCGCTGCAAGCAAGCACGAAAAACGTGTGGGTTTTTTTTTTATTATTTTAATGTGTTAATAACGAAACGGCGAATCTAAAAACGAATGAGACTTCGTGTCTGTTGAACTGTGTGGACCGACGGATCGCATTATATGCGTGTTCGTATGCAAACGGTCGTTGTATGAAATAATGTGAAACGACGTGACGGTACCGGCGCTCGGACGCGCACAGTGTTCGTCACGTCTATTGAGTTTATGCTCTTTTATTATAATAATGTGAGGCGCTCTATAGATTCCGGGCGGAATCGTATATGATGTTGCGAATGTGTTAGCAAACTTTACACACGTGAACTCGTCTCGTTACGAACGTTCCCAAAGGGGGCTTCTGGTCTGTGCTCATAATCCGTTATGACACACAGCCGAACGCCCTTATGCACGCGCAGCGCGTCTGACGGGTTGAGATATATGCGTTCAGACGTTCGCGCGTGCGACCCAAAAATCTATAATACACACACAGAGCTCGCCCGTCTGCGTACGCGTATCTACGATCGTGAACGCTCGGGAATGAGGATCTTCGTTGTGCTGCGCGCTTGATTGCGCGCGTGTGCATCGATGTCTCTCTTATAACACGAAGCTCCCTGGTTGATCCTGCCAGTAGTTATATGCTTGTCTCAAAGATTAAGCCATGCATGTCTCAGTGCAAGCCGTATTAAGGCGATACCGCGAATGGCTCAATATATCAGTTTTGGTTCCTTAGATCTTACTCAGTTACTTGGATAACTGTGGTAATTCTAGAGCTAATACATGCAATCAGAACTCTGACCAGTGATGGGATGAGTGCTTTTATTAGATCAAAACCAATCGACGGAGGGCCTCGCGTCCGAAGTCGTTAATTTTGATGAATCTGGATAACTTTTGCCGATCGCATGGTCCAGTACCGGCGACGCATCTTTCAAATGTCTGCCTTATCAACTTTCGATGGTAGTTTCTGCGACTACCATGGTTGTCACGGGTAACGGGGAATCAGGGTTCGATTCCGGAGAGGGAGCCTGAGAAACGGCTACCACATCCAAGGAAGGCAGCAGGCGCGCAAATTACCCACTCCCGGCACGGGGAGGTAGTGACGAAAAATAACGATACGGGACTCTTACGAGGCCTCGTAATCGGAATGAGTACACTTTAAATATTTTAACGAGGAACAATTGGAGGGCAAGTCTGGTGCCAGCAGCCGCGGTAATTCCAGCTCCAATAGCGTATACTAAAATTGTTGCGGTTAAAAAGCTCGTAGTTGCATTTGTGCGCCGCGCTGTCGGTGCACCGCATCCGCGGTGATACTGACACGTCTGCGGAGCATATCGTCGGTGAGCCGTCGGTCAAACGTCGGTTCAATATCAAAATCCTATCGCGGTGCTCTTCAATGAGTGTCGAGGTGGGCCGACAATTTTACTTTGAACAAATTAGAGTGCTCAAAGCGGGCTCAAAATGCTGCTTGAATATTTCGTGCATGGAATAATAGAATATGATCTCGGTTCTATTTTGTTGGTTTTCAGAACTCCGAGGTAATGATTAATAGGGATAACTGGGGGCATTCGTATTGCGACGTTAGAGGTGAAATTCTTGGATCGTCGCAAGACGAACATCAGCGAAAGCATTTGCCAAAGGTGTTTTCATCAATCAAGAACGAAAGTTAGAGGTTCGAAGGCGATTAGATACCGCCCTAGTTCTAACCGTAAATATGTCATCTAGCGATCCGCCGACGTTACTACAATGGCTCGGCGGGCAGCTTCCGGGAAACCAAAGATTTTGGACTCCGGGGGGAGTATGGTTGCAAAGCTGAAACTTAAAGGAATTGACGGAAGGGCACCACCAGGAGTGGAGCCTGCGGCTTAATTTGACTCAACACGGGAAATCTCACCAGGCCCGGACACCGGAAGGATTGACAGATTAACAGCTCTTTCTTGATTCGGTGGGTGGTGGTGCATGGCCGTTCTTAGTTGGTGGAGCGATTTGTCTGGTTAATTCCGGTAACGAACGAGACTCTAGCCTGCTAAATAGGCGTCGTCATTTAGGTGTGCGTGGCTTCGGTCACGCAACTCACTGGCGACGTATTAAAATTCTTCTTAGAGGGACCGGCGGCTTCGAGCCGCACGAGATTGAGCAATAACAGGTCTGTGATGCCCTTAGATGTCCTGGGCCGCACGCGCGCTACACTGAAGGAATCAGCATGTTCTCCCTGGCCTAGAGGCCCGGGCAACCCGCTGAAACTCCTTCGTGCTGGGGATTGGGGTTTGCAATTATCCCCCATAAACGAGGAATTCCTAGTAAGCGCGAGTCATAAGCTCGCGTTGATTACGTCCCTGCCCTTTGTACACACCGCCCGTCGCTACTACCGATTGAATGATTTAGTGAGGTCTTCGGACCGACACGCGGTGGCTTCACGGCCGTCGGCGTTGCTGGGAAGTTGACCAAACTTGATCATTTAGAGGAAGTAAAAGTCGTAACAAGGTTTCCGTAGGGGAACCTGCGGAAGGATCATTAACGTGTAACGCTAGGCGTGTACTTGAAAAATACACGACGCGCGTAAACGTGAATAGACAATCCACACACCAAAATTAGAGCAGAGAGAACGCGCGCGCGCGTCTTGCTCGCGTCGCGTCCACGCACGGTACGTAGACTGGTATGAAAACCCGCACCACGAGTACCGTTGGACGCGTTCGTTAACACACACTCGTCCCTCATACTGCGGTGGGACAAGATTTTTTATTTATTTCAGTAACAAGAAATTATTCTATTATTTGTGTAACAAAAAAACTATATCTATCCATGCGGTAGTATGTTTTTAAACTATTACCCTGGACGGTGGATCACTTGGCTCGCGGGTCGATGAAGAACGCAGTTAACTGCGCGTCATAGTGTGAACTGCAGGACACATTTGAACATCGACATTTCGAACGCACATTGCGGTCCGTGGAGACACATCCAGGACCACTCCTGTCTGAGGGCCGGCTGTATAAAATACAAATGCCACATTGCGTTTCGTGTAAAAAACGTCACGCACATGACGGTTCTGCGCGAGGGGTGCTGGTGCCCCCTTCGCGTTGTCCGTTCAAATATAACGATAATTTATATTATTGTACAATAAGACATTTTTTGTCGAACGACGCGTTTTCGACGCGTACGGGCGAACAAAAGAAACGCGACGGTCGTGTGGAAACACGCGTGCGCTCGCGACTCTTCGGTCGGTGATAT
This sequence comes from Orthosia cruda, assembly GCA_964057195.1. NCBI lineage: Eukaryota > Metazoa > Arthropoda > Insecta > Lepidoptera > Noctuidae > Orthosia > Orthosia cruda. The sequence goes on along the minus strand of CAXKVB010000114.1, from coordinate 20,647 downwards.
AATCGCTAACCAGCGAGGGTTGCGTCGTGTACGAGTCGCGGTTCTAGTCCGTCACGCGTCGTCACCACGTGGTCGGGAGACGTCGAAAGAGAATGTTTTATGTCACCCTAAGTAGGCGGACTCGACGTCCGAGCAGAGCAGCGCATCGGCGCCGTCGTCGTTCTCGATCATAATCTGGTCGAGTTCGGTTGGCGTCGTCGTAACGCTGTGACGACGGATATCGTGTCTGCCTCATTTTTTTATCGTTGGCCTCAGATCAGGGAGGATCACCCGCCGAATTTAAGCATATTAGTAAGCGGAGGAAAAGAAACTAACCAGGATTTCCTTAGTAGCGGCGAGCGAACAGGAATGAAGCCCAGCACTGAATCCCGCCGTCGTTCAGGCGGCGGGAGATGTGGTGTTCGGGAGGTTCCGCTTTCTCGTCGCGATCACTCCTGTCCAAGTTCGTCTTGAACGGGGCCGTTTTCCCGTAGAGGGTGCCAGGCCCGTAGCGACGGAGGATCGCGGCGAGTGGGACTCTCCTTAGAGTCGGGTTGCTTGAGAGTGCAGCCCTAAGTGGGTGGTAAACTCCATCTAAGGCTAAATATTACCGCGAGACCGATAGCGAACAAGTACCGTGAGGGAAAGTTGAAAAGAACTTTGAAGAG
>CAXKVB010000114.1:0-15000 GCA_964057195.1 Orthosia cruda | reverse complement strand
GCTGAGTTCGCTCGCTTTGCTCGCTCACTTCAGCTCCCGTCATCTCGTTCGAACCTAACCTGTCCGTGTCGGGGTGCCCTAGGCTCCCGAGCTCGCTTCGCTCGCTCTTGGACTGGTTCACTGACCATAATTTATTCGTGAAACAACTAAAATAGACGCATTAAATAATAATATAAAGATTAAACATAAAAAAAAATACATACATCGGTTATTATCAAAAGTGCTCAATTACAATAGACGAATAAGATTTTAGAGGATCACCGACGAACTTTTAGCGTCTAACGGATGCTTTTGAAGCGACCATAATTACATTGTAAACTAGCACTTCGCGTGATCCGTATTTTATCCTACTGATGACTTCTTGGTTTCACCCCTTTAAAGGGTGAATTTCCAAAAATCCCTTCTTCGTGCTCCCCTACATCATGAAAATGAGCCATGTCCAGTAAAATTCCTTAACACCCCACAAAACGTCCTTTAGGAGGGAGTGGTTTAGAAAATTTATAATGAAAACCTTTACAATTTATTTAGGTTAGTGTTTATGCCAAGTTTCAAATATATAAACCCATCAAATTTCCACATTTGCACCTCCTTAAGAGTAGAATTGCCAAAAACCAATAAATACATGCATTATTTTTATCAACCAAGCGTAAAACTTTAATTTCACTTTAAAATGTAGAAATATCACAACAAACTGTCAAACCCCTTTTTACCTCCTTAGTGGTGGATTTCCATCCATCGGTGATTGATATCCTGTTGGAATAGTAAAGAGAACGCTATTTAATACACGAACGGACACAACGACGCGCTGGCTTCACCGTCCACTGCCGCGCGCGACCGAACCATGATATTAATACACGAACTCAGACGACATTTAATACACGAACGGCCACATAGACATAGCTCAAATAATTGCCTCAATTGACATTACTTAAATCTTGATACTGTTGGAATAGTAAAGAGAACATCTATTTAATACACGAACGGACACCACGACGCGCTGGCTTCACCGTCCACTGCCGCGCGCGACCGAACCATGATATTAATACACGAACTCCTACACAATTTAATACACGAACAGACACATCGACATAGCTTAAATATTCTATTGAAATTGTAATGACAACGATATTTATTTATTATTGTTAGTGTTTTAACTTTGCGGTGTTGTGGAGGGAAAGGGGGTGTGGGAGGGGTGGGGGGGGGGGGTGCCATTCCTTTCTTCGGTGATTGATATCCTGTTGGAATAGTAAAGAGAACGCTATTTAATACACGAACGGACACAACGACGCGCTGGCTTCACCGTCCACCGCCGCGAGCGAACTGTGATATTAATACACGAACTCCTACGCAATTTAATACACGAACATACACATCGACATAGCTTAAATATTCAATTGAAATTGTAATGACAACGATATTTATTTATTATTGTTGGTGTTTTAACTTTGCGGTGCTGTGGAGGGAAAGGGGGGGTGGGAGGGGGGGGGGGGGTTGTGCCATTCCATCCATCGGTGATTGATATCCTGTTGGAATAGTAAAGAGAACGCTATTTAATACACGAACGGACACCACGACGCGCTGGCTTCACCGTCCACCGCCGCGAGCGAACCATGATATTAATACACGAACTCCTACCCAAATTAATACACGAACAGACACATCGACATAGCTTAAATATTCAATTGAAATTGTAATGACAACGATATTTATTTATTATTGTTGGTGAACTTGGTAAAGAGAACATCTATTTAATACACGAACGGACACCACGACGCGCTGGCTTCACCGTCCACTGCCGCGCGCGACCGAACCATGATATTAATACACGAACTCCTACCCAAATTAATACACGAACAGACACATCGACATAGCTTAAATATTCTATTGAAATTGTAATGACAACGATATTTATTTATTATTGTTAGTGTTTTAACTTTGCGGTGTTGTGGAGGGAAAGGGGGTGTGGGAGGGGTGGGGGGGGGGGGGTGCCATTCCTTCCTTCGGTGATTGATATCCTGTTGGAATAGTAAAGAGAACGCTATTTAATACACGAACGGACACAACGACGCGCTGGCTTCACCGTCCACCGCCGCGAGCGAACTGTGATATTAATACACGAACTCCTACCCAAATTAATACACGAACAGACACATCGACATAGCTTAAATATTCAATTGAAATTGTAATGACAACTATATTTATTTATTATTGTTGGTGAACTTGGTAAAGAGAACATCTATTTAATACACGAACGGACACCACGACGCGCTGGCTTCACCGTCCACTGCCGCGCGCGACCGAACCATGATATTAATACACGAACTCCTACACAATTTAATACACGCACAGACACATCGACATAGCTTAAATATTCAATTGAAATTGCAATGACAACGATATTTATTTATTATTGTTGGTGTTTTAACTTTGCGGTGTTGTGGAGGGAAAGGGGGGGTGGGAGGGGTGGGGGGGGGGGTGGCATTCCATCCATCGGTGATTGATATCCTGTTGAAATAGTAAAGAGAACGCTATTTAATACACGAACGGACACAACGACGCGCTGGCTTCACCGTCCACTGCCGCGCGCGACCGAACCATGATATTAATACACGAACTCAGACGACATTTAATACACGAACGGCCACATAGACATAGCTCAAATAATTGCCTCAATTGACATTACTTAAATCTTGATACTGTTGGAATAGTAAAGAGAACATCTATTTAATACACGAACGGACACCACGACGCGCTGACTTCACCGTCCACTGCCGCGCGCGACCGAACCATGATATTAATACACGAACTCCTACGCAATTTAATACACGAACAGACACATCGACATAGCTTAAATATTCTATTGAAATTGTAATGACAACGATATTTATTTGTTATTGTTGGTGTTTTAACTTTGCGGTGTTGTGGAGAGAAAGGGGGAGGGGGGAGGGGGGGGGGTGCCATTCCATCCATCGGTGATTGATATCCTGTTGGAATAGTAAAGAGAACGCTATTTAATACACGAACGGACACCACGACGCGCTGGCTTCACCGTCCACCGCCGCGAGCGAACCATGATATTAATACACGAACTCAGACGACATTTAATACACGAACGGCCACATAGACATAGCTCAAATAATTGCCTCAATTGACATTACTTAAATCTTGATACTGTTGGAATAGTAAAGAGAACATCTATTTAATACACGAACGGACACCACGACGCGCTGGCTTCACCGTCCACTGCCGCGCGCGACCGAACCATGATATTAATACACGAACTCCTACACAATTTAATACACGAACAGACACATCGACATAGCTTAAATATTCAATTGAAATTGTAATGACAACGATATTTATTTATTATTGTTGGTGTTTTAACTTTGCGGTGTTGTGGAGAGAAAGGGGGAGGGGGGAGGGGGGGGGGTGCCATTCCATCCATCGGTGATTGATATCCTGTTGGAATAGTAAAGAGAACGCTATTTAATACACGAACGGACACCACGACGCGCTGGCTTCACCGTCCACCGCCGCGAGCGAACCATGATATTAATACACGAACTCCTACCCAAATTAATACACGAACAGACACATCGACATAGCTTAAATATTCAATTGAAATTGTAATGACAACGATATTTATTTATTATTGTTGGTGAACTTGGTAAAGAGAACATCTATTTAATACACGAACGGACACCACGACGCGCTGGCTTCACCGTCCACTGCCGCGCGCGACCGAACCATGATATTAATACACGAACTCCTACCCAAATTAATACACGAACAGACACATCGACATAGCTTAAATATTCTATTGAAATTGTAATGACAACGATATTTATTTATTATTGTTAGTGTTTTAACTTTGCGGTGTTGTGGAGGGAAAGGGGGTGTGGGAGGGGTGGGGGGGGGGGGTGCCATTCCTTTCTTCGGTGATTGATATCCTGTTGGAATAGTAAAGAGAACGCTATTTAATACACGAACGGACACAACGACGCGCTGGCTTCACCGTCCACCGCCGCGAGCGAACTGTGATATTAATACACGAACTCCTACGCAATTTAATACACGAACATACACATCGACATAGCTTAAATATTCAATTGAAATTGTAATGACAACGATATTTATTTATTATTGTTGGTGTTTTAACTTTGCGGTGCTGTGGAGGGAAAGGGGGGGTGGGAGGGGGGGGGGGGGGTTGTGCCATTCCATCCATCGGTGATTGATATCCTGTTGGAATAGTAAAGAGAACGCTATTTAATACACGAACGGACACCACGACGCGCTGGCTTCACCGTCCACCGCCGCGAGCGAACCATGATATTAATACACGAACTCCTACCCAAATTAATACACGAACAGACACATCGACATAGCTTAAATATTCAATTGAAATTGTAATGACAACGATATTTATTTATTATTGTTGGTGAACTTGGTAAAGAGAACATCTATTTAATACACGAACGGACACCACGACGCGCTGGCTTCACCGTCCACTGCCGCGCGCGACCGAACCATGATATTAATACACGAACTCCTACCCAAATTAATACACGAACAGACACATCGACATAGCTTAAATATTCTATTGAAATTGTAATGACAACGATATTTATTTATTATTGTTAGTGTTTTAACTTTGCGGTGTTGTGGAGGGAAAGGGGGTGTGGGAGGGGTGGGGGGGGGGGGGTGCCATTCCTTCCTTCGGTGATTGATATCCTGTTGGAATAGTAAAGAGAACGCTATTTAATACACGAACGGACACAACGACGCGCTGGCTTCACCGTCCACCGCCGCGAGCGAACTGTGATATTAATACACGAACTCCTACCCAAATTAATACACGAACAGACACATCGACATAGCTTAAATATTCAATTGAAATTGTAATGACAACTATATTTATTTATTATTGTTGGTGAACTTGGTAAAGAGAACATCTATTTAATACACGAACGGACACCACGACGCGCTGGCTTCACCGTCCACTGCCGCGCGCGACCGAACCATGATATTAATACACGAACTCCTACACAATTTAATACACGCACAGACACATCGACATAGCTTAAATATTCAATTGAAATTGCAATGACAACGATATTTATTTATTATTGTTGGTGTTTTAACTTTGCGGTGTTGTGGAGGGAAAGGGGGGGTGGGAGGGGTGGGGGGGGGGTGGCATTCCATCCATCGGTGATTGATATCCTGTTGAAATAGTAAAGAGAACGCTATTTAATACACGAACGGACACAACGACGCGCTGGCTTCACCGTCCACTGCCGCGCGCGACCGAACCATGATATTAATACACGAACTCAGACGACATTTAATACACGAACGGCCACATAGACATAGCTCAAATAATTGCCTCAATTGACATTACTTAAATCTTGATACTGTTGGAATAGTAAAGAGAACATCTATTTAATACACGAACGGACACCACGACGCGCTGACTTCACCGTCCACTGCCGCGCGCGACCGAACCATGATATTAATACACGAACTCCTACGCAATTTAATACACGAACAGACACATCGACATAGCTTAAATATTCTATTGAAATTGTAATGACAACGATATTTATTTGTTATTGTTGGTGTTTTAACTTTGCGGTGTTGTGGAGAGAAAGGGGGAGGGGGGAGGGGGGGGGGTGCCATTCCATCCATCGGTGATTGATATCCTGTTGGAATAGTAAAGAGAACGCTATTTAATACACGAACGGACACCACGACGCGCTGGCTTCACCGTCCACCGCCGCGAGCGAACCATGATATTAATACACGAACTCCTACCCAAATTAATACACGAACAGACACATCGACATAGCTTAAATATTCAATTGAAATTGTAATGACAACGATATTTATTTATTATTGTTGGTGAACTTGGTAAAGAGAACATCTATTTAATACACGAACGGACACCACGACGCGCTGGCTTCACCGTCCACTGCCGCGCGCGACCGAACCATGATATTAATACACGAACTCCTACCCAAATTAATACACGAACAGACACATCGACATAGCTTAAATATTCTATTGAAATTGTAATGACAACGATATTTATTTATTATTGTTAGTGTTTTAACTTTGCGGTGTTGTGGAGGGAAAGGGGGTGTGGGAGGGGTGGGGGGGGGGGGTGCCATTCCTTTCTTCGGTGATTGATATCCTGTTGGAATAGTAAAGAGAACGCTATTTAATACACGAACGGACACAACGACGCGCTGGCTTCACCGTCCACCGCCGCGAGCGAACTGTGATATTAATACACGAACTCCTACGCAATTTAATACACGAACATACACATCGACATAGCTTAAATATTCAATTGAAATTGTAATGACAACGATATTTATTTATTATTGTTGGTGTTTTAACTTTGCGGTGCTGTGGAGGGAAAGGGGGGGTGGGAGGGGGGGGGGGGGTTGTGCCATTCCATCCATCGGTGATTGATATCCTGTTGGAATAGTAAAGAGAACGCTATTTAATACACGAACGGACACCACGACGCGCTGGCTTCACCGTCCACCGCCGCGAGCGAACCATGATATTAATACACGAACTCCTACCCAAATTAATACACGAACAGACACATCGACATAGCTTAAATATTCAATTGAAATTGTAATGACAACGATATTTATTTATTATTGTTGGTGAACTTGGTAAAGAGAACATCTATTTAATACACGAACGGACACCACGACGCGCTGGCTTCACCGTCCACTGCCGCGCGCGACCGAACCATGATATTAATACACGAACTCCTACCCAAATTAATACACGAACAGACACATCGACATAGCTTAAATATTCTATTGAAATTGTAATGACAACGATATTTATTTATTATTGTTAGTGTTTTAACTTTGCGGTGTTGTGGAGGGAAAGGGGGTGTGGGAGGGGTGGGGGGGGGGGGGTGCCATTCCTTCCTTCGGTGATTGATATCCTGTTGGAATAGTAAAGAGAACGCTATTTAATACACGAACGGACACAACGACGCGCTGGCTTCACCGTCCACCGCCGCGAGCGAACTGTGATATTAATACACGAACTCCTACCCAAATTAATACACGAACAGACACATCGACATAGCTTAAATATTCAATTGAAATTGTAATGACAACTATATTTATTTATTATTGTTGGTGAACTTGGTAAAGAGAACATCTATTTAATACACGAACGGACACCACGACGCGCTGGCTTCACCGTCCACTGCCGCGCGCGACCGAACCATGATATTAATACACGAACTCCTACACAATTTAATACACGCACAGACACATCGACATAGCTTAAATATTCAATTGAAATTGCAATGACAACGATATTTATTTATTATTGTTGGTGTTTTAACTTTGCGGTGTTGTGGAGGGAAAGGGGGGGTGGGAGGGGTGGGGGGGGGGGTGGCATTCCATCCATCGGTGATTGATATCCTGTTGAAATAGTAAAGAGAACGCTATTTAATACACGAACGGACACAACGACGCGCTGGCTTCACCGTCCACTGCCGCGCGCGACCGAACCATGATATTAATACACGAACTCAGACGACATTTAATACACGAACGGCCACATAGACATAGCTCAAATAATTGCCTCAATTGACATTACTTAAATCTTGATACTGTTGGAATAGTAAAGAGAACATCTATTTAATACACGAACGGACACCACGACGCGCTGACTTCACCGTCCACTGCCGCGCGCGACCGAACCATGATATTAATACACGAACTCCTACGCAATTTAATACACGAACAGACACATCGACATAGCTTAAATATTCTATTGAAATTGTAATGACAACGATATTTATTTGTTATTGTTGGTGTTTTAACTTTGCGGTGTTGTGGAGAGAAAGGGGGAGGGGGGAGGGGGGGGGGTGCCATTCCATCCATCGGTGATTGATATCCTGTTGGAATAGTAAAGAGAACGCTATTTAATACACGAACGGACACCACGACGCGCTGGCTTCACCGTCCACCGCCGCGAGCGAACCATGATATTAATACACGAACTCAGACGACATTTAATACACGAACGGCCACATAGACATAGCTCAAATAATTGCCTCAATTGACATTACTTAAATCTTGATACTGTTGGAATAGTAAAGAGAACATCTATTTAATACACGAACGGACACCACGACGCGCTGGCTTCACCGTCCACTGCCGCGCGCGACCGAACCATGATATTAATACACGAACTCCTACACAATTTAATACACGAACAGACACATCGACATAGCTTAAATATTCAATTGAAATTGTAATGACAACGATATTTATTTATTATTGTTGGTGTTTTAACTTTGCGGTGCTGTGGAGGGAAAGGGGGGGTGGGAGGGGGGGGGGGGGGTTGTGCCATTCCATCCATCGGTGATTGATATCCTGTTGGAATAGTAAAGAGAACGCTATTTAATACACGAACGGACACCACGACGCGCTGGCTTCACCGTCCACCGCCGCGAGCGAACCATGATATTAATACACGAACTCCTACCCAAATTAATACACGAACAGACACATCGACATAGCTTAAATATTCAATTGAAATTGTAATGACAACGATATTTATTTATTATTGTTGGTGAACTTGGTAAAGAGAACATCTATTTAATACACGAACGGACACCACGACGCGCTGGCTTCACCGTCCACTGCCGCGCGCGACCGAACCATGATATTAATACACGAACTCCTACCCAAATTAATACACGAACAGACACATCGACATAGCTTAAATATTCTATTGAAATTGTAATGACAACGATATTTATTTATTATTGTTAGTGTTTTAACTTTGCGGTGTTGTGGAGGGAAAGGGGGTGTGGGAGGGGTGGGGGGGGGGGGTGCCATTCCTTTCTTCGGTGATTGATATCCTGTTGGAATAGTAAAGAGAACGCTATTTAATACACGAACGGACACAACGACGCGCTGGCTTCACCGTCCACCGCCGCGAGCGAACTGTGATATTAATACACGAACTCCTACGCAATTTAATACACGAACATACACATCGACATAGCTTAAATATTCTATTGAAATTGCAATGACAACGATATTTATTTATTATTGTTGGTGTTTTAACTTTGCGGTGTTGTGGAGGGAAAGGGGGGGTGGGAGGGGTGGGGGGGGGGTGCCATTCCATCCATCGGTGATTGATATCCTGTTGGAATAGTAAAGAGAACGCTATTTAATACACGAACGGACACAACGACGCGCTGGCTTCACCGTCCACTGCCACGCGCGAGCGAACCATGATATTAATACACGAACTCCTACGCAATTTAATACACGAACGGCCACATAGACATTGCTTAAATATTTATTTTGTTGGAATAGTTAAGAGAACGCTATTTAATACACGAACGGACACAACGACGCGCTGGCTTCACCGTCTACTGCCGCGAGCAAACGAACAAAAATAATACACGAACTCCTACCCAATTTAATACACGAACTCCGACGCAATTTAATACACGAACAGTCACTACGACATTGCTGAAATCTTTATTTTGTTCGGATAGGGGAAGTGAAAGGAGGGATGCTTGGGGGGGGAGGGGTTTATGCTGACCTCGCCAAAAGCGAAAAAAAAAAAAAAAAAATTGTGTATGAGGGGAGGGGGTTAGGGAGGGGGGGGGGGAGGGGTTAGGTTACGCTATGGTGGGGGGTGGCTAATTGTCTGTCAAATATTGCTACGTTTTAAATTTTTCGGGGGGGTAAAAAGGGGGGGAGGGGGGCGGGGGGGGGCTTGCGGTGCCGCGGGGAGGGTTGGGGGAGAGGGGGGTATGTTCCTAGGGTGCCATCATCCATACATACCACTTAGCGCTTGGTCAAAAATTTTCGGTCCGGTCGTCACCCCACCGATGACATCGTTTTAACGTTTCACATACATATCAAGCGACGCTACGTCTCGATGCATTCGGGACGGCGGCGCGCGCTTGACGCGACATTTGAGAATATCGGTAGAGAAGAGTGGTGACTGATGCGAAACGACAAACGCCGCGCGCTGTGAAAACATAATTTTGGATTTATGGTGAGTGGTGTTGTTTATCGTGTTCTGATCCATTTTATTTATTGGTATGTTTTGTTGTTTTATTATTTGCATATTTTATAATAAAAAGAATTTTGGTGTATATACCGGGCCTGTAGCTTGTGTTGTGTGATCGTTATATAATGTGATTTATTGTGTAACGAAAATGAACGCTCGCTGCAAGCAAGCACGAAAAACGTGTGGGTTTTTTTTTTATTATTTTAATGTGTTAATAACGAAACGGCGAATCTAAAAACGAATGAGACTTCGTGTCTGTTGAACTGTGTGGACCGACGGATCGCATTATATGCGTGTTCGTATGCAAACGGTCGTTGTATGAAATAATGTGAAACGACGTGACGGTACCGGCGCTCGGACGCGCACAGTGTTCGTCACGTCTATTGAGTTTATGCTCTTTTATTATAATAATGTGAGGCGCTCTATAGATTCCGGGCGGAATCGTATATGATGTTGCGAATGTGTTAGCAAACTTTACACACGTGAACTCGTCTCGTTACGAACGTTCCCAAAGGGGGCTTCTGGTCTGTGCTCATAATCCGTTATGACACACAGCCGAACGCCCTTATGCACGCGCAGCGCGTCTGACGGGTTGAGATATATGCGTTCAGACGTTCGCGCGTGCGACCCAAAAATCTATAATACACACACAGAGCTCGCCCGTCTGCGTACGCGTATCTACGATCGTGAACGCTCGGGAATGAGGATCTTCGTTGTGCTGCGCGCTTGATTGCGCGCGTGTGCATCGATGTCTCTCTTATAACACGAAGCTCCCTGGTTGATCCTGCCAGTAGTTATATGCTTGTCTCAAAGATTAAGCCATGCATGTCTCAGTGCAAGCCGTATTAAGGCGATACCGCGAATGGCTCAATATATCAGTTTTGGTTCCTTAGATCTTACTCAGTTACTTGGATAACTGTGGTAATTCTAGAGCTAATACATGCAATCAGAACTCTGACCAGTGATGGGATGAGTGCTTTTATTAGATCAAAACCAATCGACGGAGGGCCTCGCGTCCGAAGTCGTTAATTTTGATGAATCTGGATAACTTTTGCCGATCGCATGGTCCAGTACCGGCGACGCATCTTTCAAATGTCTGCCTTATCAACTTTCGATGGTAGTTTCTGCGACTACCATGGTTGTCACGGGTAACGGGGAATCAGGGTTCGATTCCGGAGAGGGAGCCTGAGAAACGGCTACCACATCCAAGGAAGGCAGCAGGCGCGCAAATTACCCACTCCCGGCACGGGGAGGTAGTGACGAAAAATAACGATACGGGACTCTTACGAGGCCTCGTAATCGGAATGAGTACACTTTAAATATTTTAACGAGGAACAATTGGAGGGCAAGTCTGGTGCCAGCAGCCGCGGTAATTCCAGCTCCAATAGCGTATACTAAAATTGTTGCGGTTAAAAAGCTCGTAGTTGCATTTGTGCGCCGCGCTGTCGGTGCACCGCATCCGCGGTGATACTGACACGTCTGCGGAGCATATCGTCGGTGAGCCGTCGGTCAAACGTCGGTTCAATATCAAAATCCTATCGCGGTGCTCTTCAATGAGTGTCGAGGTGGGCCGACAATTTTACTTTGAACAAATTAGAGTGCTCAAAGCGGGCTCAAAATGCTGCTTGAATATTTCGTGCATGGAATAATAGAATATGATCTCGGTTCTATTTTGTTGGTTTTCAGAACTCCGAGGTAATGATTAATAGGGATAACTGGGGGCATTCGTATTGCGACGTTAGAGGTGAAATTCTTGGATCGTCGCAAGACGAACATCAGCGAAAGCATTTGCCAAAGGTGTTTTCATCAATCAAGAACGAAAGTTAGAGGTTCGAAGGCGATTAGATACCGCCCTAGTTCTAACCGTAAATATGTCATCTAGCGATCCGCCGACGTTACTACAATGGCTCGGCGGGCAGCTTCCGGGAAACCAAAGATTTTGGACTCCGGGGGGAGTATGGTTGCAAAGCTGAAACTTAAAGGAATTGACGGAAGGGCACCACCAGGAGTGGAGCCTGCGGCTTAATTTGACTCAACACGGGAAATCTCACCAGGCCCGGACACCGGAAGGATTGACAGATTAACAGCTCTTTCTTGATTCGGTGGGTGGTGGTGCATGGCCGTTCTTAGTTGGTGGAGCGATTTGTCTGGTTAATTCCGGTAACGAACGAGACTCTAGCCTGCTAAATAGGCGTCGTCATTTAGGTGTGCGTGGCTTCGGTCACGCAACTCACTGGCGACGTATTAAAATTCTTCTTAGAGGGACCGGCGGCTTCGAGCCGCACGAGATTGAGCAATAACAGGTCTGTGATGCCCTTAGATGTCCTGGGCCGCACGCGCGCTACACTGAAGGAATCAGCATGTTCTCCCTGGCCTAGAGGCCCGGGCAACCCGCTGAAACTCCTTCGTGCTGGGGATTGGGGTTTGCAATTATCCCCCATAAACGAGGAATTCCTAGTAAGCGCGAGTCATAAGCTCGCGTTGATTACGTCCCTGCCCTTTGTACACACCGCCCGTCGCTACTACCGATTGAATGATTTAGTGAGGTCTTCGGACCGACACGCGGTGGCTTCACGGCCGTCGGCGTTGCTGGGAAGTTGACCAAACTTGATCATTTAGAGGAAGTAAAAGTCGTAACAAGGTTTCCGTAGGGGAACCTGCGGAAGGATCATTAACGTGTAACGCTAGGCGTGTACTTGAAAAATACACGACGCGCGTAAACGTGAATAGACAATCCACACACCAAAATTAGAGCAGAGAGAACGCGCGCGCGCGTCTTGCTCGCGTCGCGTCCACGCACGGTACGTAGACTGGTATGAAAACCCGCACCACGAGTACCGTTGGACGCGTTCGTTAACACACACTCGTCCCTCATACTGCGGTGGGACAAGATTTTTTATTTATTTCAGTAACAAGAAATTATTCTATTATTTGTGTAACAAAAAAACTATATCTATCCATGCGGTAGTATGTTTTTAAACTATTACCCTGGACGGTGGATCACTTGGCTCGCGGGTCGATGAAGAACGCAGTTAACTGCGCGTCATAGTGTGAACTGCAGGACACATTTGAACATCGACATTTCGAACGCACATTGCGGTCCGTGGAGACACATCCAGGACCACTCCTGTCTGAGGGCCGGCTGTATAAAATACAAATGCCACATTGCGTTTCGTGTAAAAAACGTCACGCACATGACGGTTCTGCGCGAGGGGTGCTGGTGCCCCCTTCGCGTTGTCCGTTCAAATATAACGATAATTTATATTATTGTACAATAAGACATTTTTTGTCGAACGACGCGTTTTCGACGCGTACGGGCGAACAAAAGAAACGCGACGGTCGTGTGGAAACACGCGTGCGCTCGCGACTCTTCGGTCGGTGATATAATCGCTAACCAGCGAGGGTTGCGTCGTGTACGAGTCGCGGTTCTAGTCCGTCACGCGTCGTCACCACGTGGTCGGGAGACGTCGAAAGAGAATGTTTTATGTCACCCTAAGTAGGCGGACTCGACGTCCGAGCAGAGCAGCGCATCGGCGCCGTCGTCGTTCTCGATCATAATCTGGTCGAGTTCGGTTGGCGTCGTCGTAACGCTGTGACGACGGATATCGTGTCTGCCTCATTTTTTTATCGTTGGCCTCAGATCAGGGAGGATCACCCGCCGAATTTAAGCATATTAGTAAGCGGAGGAAAAGAAACTAACCAGGATTTCCTTAGTAGCGGCGAGCGAACAGGAATGAAGCCCAGCACTGAATCCCGCCGTCGTTCAGGCGGCGGGAGATGTGGTGTTCGGGAGGTTCCGCTTTCTCGTCGCGATCACTCCTGTCCAAGTTCGTCTTGAACGGGGCCGTTTTCCCGTAGAGGGTGCCAGGCCCGTAGCGACGGAGGATCGCGGCGAGTGGGACTCTCCTTAGAGTCGGGTTGCTTGAGAGTGCAGCCCTAAGTGGGTGGTAAACTCCATCTAAGGCTAAATATTACCGCGAGACCGATAGCGAACAAGTACCGTGAGGGAAAGTTGAAAAGAACTTTGAAGAGAGAGTTCAAGAGTACGTGAAACCGTTCAGGGGTAAACCTGCGAAACTCGAATGAACGAACGGAGAGATTCATCGTCATTCCGCGGCGTACGGACGCGCGCCTCGATGCCGTCGGCTTCGGTCGGTAGGCACGGGTCGCGTCCGTCGACGTCCGCGGACGGCGTGCACTTCTCTCTTAGTAAATGCATCGCGACCCGTTCGATGTCGGTCTAAGCGCCGTACGGGAGCCCCGTTGCCCCTTCACGGGGGTGGTGGGACCGTTACGCGGTCGCCGACCGGCCGTCGGACGGTAGTTTTGACGAATCGCGCACGCGTTTATACGCGTCCGGCCCGACGCAAGTCAACGTCGTATCCTGTGTCTACGCCTCAGTGCGGACGCAGGTGCGGCGCGTCTGTTGTCGCCGCCGTGCCGTCTCGGACTGTGCGCGTCTCTGTCTGCGATGATTCAGTTTCGGGCACTCGCAGGACCCGTCTTGAAACACGGACCAAGGAGTCTAGCATGTATGCGAGTCATTGAGATAATAAAACTGAAAGGCGCAACGAAAGTGAAGGCGCGCGCTAGCCGCGTGCTCAGGGAGGATGGAGCGTCGATCTAGGTCGACCTCTCGCACTCCCGAGGCGTCTCGTTTCCAATCCGTGAATGCAGGCGCGCTCTGAGCATAAATGCTGGGACCCGAAAGATGGTGAACTATGCCTGGTCAGGTCGAAGTCAGGGGAAACCCTGATGGAGGACCGTAGCGATTCTGACGTGCAAATCGATCGTCGGAACTGGGTATAGGGGCGAAAGACTAATCGAACCATCTAGTAGCTGGTTCCGTCCGAAGTTTCCCTCAGGATAGCTGGCGTCGATTTGAACAGTCTCATCCGGTAAAGCGAATGATTAGAG
>CAXKVB010000113.1:0-65332 GCA_964057195.1 Orthosia cruda | reverse complement strand
TCTGTTTGTCTGTTTGTCTGTTTGTCTGTTTGTCTGTTTGTCTGTTTGTCTGTTTGTCTGTTTGTCTGTTTGTCTGTTTGTCTGTTTGTCTGTTTGTCTGTTTGTCTGTTTGTCTGTTTGTCTGTTTGTCTGTTTGTCTGTTTGTCTGTTTGTCTGTTTGTCTGTTTGTCTGTTTGTCTGTTTGTCTGTTTATTTGTGCACGCATCACGTACGTCACGTGAAATTGTGCGTAAATAAAAATATTACTTAGTTTTTGTTTTATCGCAATCAGTTCAGTCTCTAAAAACTTAGATGAATTAAGTAAAATATCTTAACATTCGTAATTCAGATACCCGAACTGTTGTTTTTTTTATGTTTTCGTTTTGGTGTGGTATTCTGGAGTGCTACTAGATGGCGCGCAGCAAATCTTTCCTTACTTTTTGTGTATGATGTCTGTACTTACTGTCTACTACTATTTTTTGGAGGCGCAATGAATCTTAGCTGGCTTAACAGTACTGTTAAAATATTTATTACCATAAGTAAAAGCTACAGTAAATTTTAAATTATGCATATTAATTATGTAATATTTTCATTACAGGTTGTACTGATCATAGCAATTAGTGGAGTGTGTCGCAATAACGAGCTATTACAGCTAACAGTTAATAATATCGAAAAACTTTTAGATAAATTACTGTTAGTAAAATTGAAAAATACGAAGACTAACCTTAACAGGTCTTTTGTCGTACGCGAAGAATATGTAACTATTGTAGAAAAATACTAAAATTTACGTCCAGCCAATATAAAAACCGACCGATTTTTCATACAATACCATAATAATAAATTCTCAAGACAGCCTATGGGAGTAAATAAAGGTGCTACACCGCGAGAAATTGCCTATATCTTAAAACTGGAAGAACCTCAGCTATACACGGGTCACTGCTTTCGGAGAACTTCGGCAACGCTCTTGGTTGATTCCAGAGCCAATCTCACCACTTTAAAACGTCACGACGGGTGGAAGTCTATTGGACTTGCTATATTGAAGAATAGCCTTCTTCAATATAGCAAGTATTGAAGACTAAATAGAAAATAAGTCGAAAATCTGCAAGCGTACAGTGGAAACAGTGAGTCTGAATTCGACCTCGGATCCTTGGTCTCACCCACGCCCATCCACTTCCAACGACGCACAGTGTACTTATACAGAAAGTCGATCAGAGTCACCAACGTTCACCGTTGTTCCTTCTCAATCCGCCACCGAAACAGAAACCTTAACCCCAGATAATCAAACTCAACTCAATGCAATTATAACGTTGCCAAATAAATCTGTTACTTTTAATTTGCAGAATTGCAGTAATTTTACTTTTAACTTTTAAAATGTTCCATTTTATTGAATTAGTACCTCTACCTACAATGTTAATTATTTTGATTCACAATAAATAGTTATTTCAATCTATTCCTGTTTATTATTTTATCTCCTAAAGTGTTCTCGCTGCTGAATTGAAAAGTTATGTGTGTTACACGAGAGCAAAGTTTTTGCATCTCGTGCCTTTGAATCCCTCACCACATAATTCAGGATTCAAAATCAGCACTCGCAGCAAAAAACGACTTTGCTCTCTTGTTGCACAAATAACTATTATTATAACAATCTTTATATTACTTTGTTTTCGTATGTGTGTCCGGCAACTATGTGCTAATCGATTTTTCTTCTTCATCGATTCGATGTCAGCGAATGCGATAGTCGAAATGTCAAAATGTAAGGGTATGATCACGTGATTTTTCGATAGCGCTTGTCAATTCCATACAATTTTGCCTTTTTGACAATATTTTGATGATAGAATGTCACTTGTCTAGGGCCTCTGTGGTATCCGATTAAGCTTAAACTTGGCCTTTCAACGCTGCGTGGTCGTCACTCCACAACTTTTCGGCCCCATCGACCATCTTTTCTGCAAGCACACTTGGCAATTCTTCGGGTTATGTCAGCAAATAATAAATCTGGATATATAAATAATGAATAATATAGATATGATGGGTTACATGTTTTATTGAATTTTAATTCCCGTATTGATGATCTAACTTCTTCTTTTTGGCGTAATATTTAATTTATTCAATTTTAGATTTATCGACCAACGTGTTATAAATATGTTGGTATATCGATTCGATTTTTCATAAGTCATAAACTCGTTTACTTCATTCCAATGATATTCAAATAAACAGATACGTTATACACTCACAAAACAATTGAAAAAAGTGTTCCGCGCAGCAGCGGCAGCACACATACACACTTTTTATTCATCTGACATTTCACTACAAGTCGAAAGGGATGGCTTGATAAAACCAACAAGAAAAAAAGAGACAGCTAGCGTTTGTCACTTGCGTGTGAATGTAAACAAACATTATTCTGACCACCAATGTTGTTATCTTTTTCTAACCTCCAAATGTCAGATTATTAGAAAAAAAAATTTTATAAATTAGTAAATTGAGGCGTATTGCGTACTTACATATGATATGAGATCCCTTCTGTTTTATGTACTTTGGTATCATAATTGGTACAATTTCTAAATACACACAATGGCATTTTTTTATTTTGTTTTTGTTTCAACAAAGCCTATCGCTCTTCGCCATGCGTGACATAAACTAAAGACTAAAGGTCACAATTGTGACCTATTCGAG
This sequence comes from Orthosia cruda, assembly GCA_964057195.1. NCBI lineage: Eukaryota > Metazoa > Arthropoda > Insecta > Lepidoptera > Noctuidae > Orthosia > Orthosia cruda. The sequence goes on along the minus strand of CAXKVB010000113.1, from coordinate 62,686 downwards.
TCTTCACAATGCGTGCGCTCATAACATATCTGTTTATTTCAATATCTTTGCTCCATTCATAACAACATACATTGTGCATAGATTAAAAAAAACATTAAATAACAACAAATTTCAATAACAGTAAATAATATTATTTGTGAATCATTTAAATGTACAAATAGAACGTCAAGGATAAAAATTCAATAGTTATTATTAAGAAAAAGATCAATAATTTCACACAAATACAAAAAAAAACAAAATAATAATGATGATTATCCATAGTCTGGTCATAGTCGTTTAAAAAAAGACCGAACTATCTCTGGTGATATCGTTTAGTGAACTGGTTCGGTGAATTTTTCGATAAGTAATAAAGTAACGTTGTTATAAGTTTTTGGTTTTCACTGTAACCACGCAAACATTACCGTCGGAAGCGAGATGTAGTTCGTTGACTCTGTCCATCAGCCATTTTCCCGGCGGAAGATTGACATCATGAATCATGACAATATCATCAACATTGAGGTTGCTTGTAGCTTGTCTCCACTTACTTCTTTCTGTTATTTGTACTAGGTACTCATTCCTCCATCTTGCCCAGAGATCCTGTACAATTTTTTGTGTCAACTTTCATCGGGTTCTTAAGTCCGTATCATATCCTCAGTTTTAATTAATTCATAGTCTGCTAGTCTTATGTAATCTATGTGTAATGGAACGCAATCTCAAAATGCTGGTATTCAAATATAGATAGTCGTTAGAATATATTTAGTGCAATTTTTTTTTTACTTACGTTCCACGTAACAAAATAATTTTGTATCGTGTAAGAGTTAAACGTGAGGCCTAGGGTTCAATCCCTGGATTGGGCAAGGTGATAGATACACTTTTATTTATTCTATTCTTGATTTCTTACACCTCCGGTATGGAGATATCTGTGCTGTCTTTCAGGTGAAGTATTGATATTGATGATTCATAAATGGTTTCTTTTTACTTAAATTTCATCATCATTTCAGCCGAAAGACGTCTACAGCTGGACATAGGCCTCCCCCAAGCGTCGCCACACTGATCGGTCCTGTGCGTTTTGCATCCACCAGACGTCCGCAGCCTTGATTAGGCACCTACCACCTAGATTATATGATATGATTAGCACCTAGAGGGAGGCCTTCCAACGCTGCTACTTAAATCTAAAATAATCAAATAATTTATAACACATTTTAAGTAAAATATTGGATTATGGAAACTAAAGTTATTCTCGCCTGATAACGATCAATAAATAATTATCAAGGTTAAAATCGATACCTACGTAGAAATGGCTCTGTTTGATAATAGAGAGAATATCTTAACCTTTTCGATCAATAGTAGATATCGAAAAGGTTACGATTTCGATTGTCAGTTGCAAGCCAAACTCGTTTTTTTTTTGATAACGTGTGTCGATATAAAAGTCTAGCAGTTCTGTATGCACCTTTATCTGTAATTTATATTTTAAATATTACAACACCGATTTTTATTCTGGTTTTTCACATTCGTGTTGTTCGTCATTCGTCGCGCTATTCTTGCCGCATCATGCCAACGATCGCACACAATCTTTATCTTGTTGGATTTATTTAGAAAATGGTGACTAATTCAACCTGTCTTTTATATCATAGAAACGAATTCAGTTGATGCTATCCAGTGTTAAATGTTTTTATTTTGTGTTATTTTTATCACATTTGAGAAATGGTGAACAAGTGCGGTACGTCTTATGCGGACATCACGCCGTATGACATACGGCCATCTAATTCAAGGTAAGGATTTACTTAAATGTTTTGTTTTGGTTTATGTTTTTTTTTTCAATTGTGTCAGTTAATGACGCCATGTAAATATTTAAGCCACGATGCCACAAACGAGGCAACTTTTAATTGTGGAAATTCTATTTTTGATCAAGCTCAGTCGCTAATATTTGATTGAAGTAAAATAAACAATCTATAGAAATGTGACCTTACAAGGACGTTAGTGCACATGCACGCCCATTTGAACTTATTTCAACTTGGTCTCATATATTGAAAAGCATCTGGGATACCTATCCGACGCTTATTTTCCTTATTTGGCGCAAATAATAGTAGTTTATGCAAAGGTCATATATTAGGGGTTATTAAAATACGAGCGTGAGCTTATCACATGAGGTGACTAAATGTTATGCCGTTGCATACACTATTTTATCTTCACTCGTACAGTTGAAATAAAACAAAAGTAGAAACGTAAAAAAATATGTTGTATGGCGGGCAATTCAGAATTGCATTGCTCATGAGTGCCCACCGCTTGCATTAATAGACAGTGACACTATTTTTCTACATTAAGTCTATGAGTCAGTCTATACGCGCCAATAAATTAAAAAGTAAAAGTGTGCTATAAAAAATAAAAAGTTATTTAATGATGCAGTTGTTTGAAAATCGAAGGAAAATATTGCACTGTAATGGTTTTTTTTTAATTTTACCTACCCACGAATATAAAGTACGTGTTTATACAATATTTTTTCAATTCTTATTTGGAAGATTATGTTGTGGTATAGATGAACTTTTTATCTACCATCATATCGTAATATTCGAATTATAAACTTCAAAACGAGTTTATATTGACATACTTTATAAACACAATACCGAAACTTAAAAATAGAATCTTATTATAACACTTTTTCTCTAACAACATAAAGCTATATTTTTTTTTCTTTTACGGTACTGGGCAATTCCAAGAAGTTAATATCACCGTTCCGTATGGTGCCGGACGTAAAGAATTTCACCATCCCATGTGTTTCCGTGGGTGTCGTAAGATGCGACTAAGGGACAAACCAGAGAAAGGCCACCAGCGTTCTCTGTGCTTCTATAACAACCATACTGCGATAGCCAACCCGCATGCCAAGCGTGGCCATTATGGCAAAATCCCCCCCCCCCCCCCATGAATAGCACAAATAAAAAATGGCCCCTACCCGGCAGCCTGCAGACCCTCGACTACGGTAGCGGTCGAGGCTACGGCATGGCAAGGGGTGCTAAGAATCTCCGGACAAGATCCGGCTTTCCCAACAATCTCCGTCGACTGGACCTGGCAACGTACAACAAGCGCACACTTCGGACCGACGAGAAGATCAACGAACTCAAAGAGGAATTGAGCAAGTTGCGATGGAGTATTATAGGGTTATCTGAAGTCCGAAGAGAGGGGGAGATAATCCTCAAATCCGGTAACCTGCTCTATTTCCGAGAGGGTGACCGGCAGTCCCAGGGTGGTGTCGTTTTTACCGTCCACAAGTCCCAATGTGAACAACGTGGTGAAGATCGTGAGTGTGTCGACCAGGGTGGTGTACCTTATACTCAGAATATCCTCAAGATATTTGCTGAAGGTCATACAGGTCTACGCCCCAAGCTCGGCACACCCCGACGAAGAGGTAGAGACCATGTATAGATATATGAGATATCCTCATATCTCGTACTCGGGATCTGGTACTGGGCAAAGCCAGCTCACGAAACTGAAGACTGTCTTTGGCAGGATCGTATCCGCCAAACCGGAGCTTCTGAGGGAGATCAAGGCATTCTATGGGCAGTTATACACATCAATCAGCAAGCCCGTTGCGAGTCTAGCAAACGACCCAAGAGCTAGATTGACCCGACACTATACCGAAGATTTCCCGGAATTCAGCCTGTACGTGATTAGGATGGCTCTGAAACAGCTTGAAAACAACAGGAACCGGGTGATGACGGAATCACGGCTGAACTTCTGAAGACGGGTGGAAAACCGGTCCTTAAGGCCATTCAGAAGCTGTTTGATTCCGTCATACTCGAAAGCAAAACGCCACAAGCATGGTGTAGGGGTGTGGTGGTACTCTTCTTCAAGAAGGGCTGAAGAACTATATGCCCATCTCACTTCTTAGCCATGTCTACAAGTTGTTTTCTAGAGTCATCACGAAACGTCTTACGCGCAGGTTTGACGATTTCCAGCCTCCCGAACAAGCCAGATTCCAAAAAGGTTACGGTGCTAAAGCCTTTTCGGAATCATACGCTGCGGCAGGTTATACAGAAGACCGAAGAGACTTGCCTTTATGTTTAGCGTTTGTGGACTACGAGAAAGCCTTCGATTCGATCGAGACTTGGGCTGTACTGCAGTCTGTCCAACGGTGCCAGATCGACTACCGGTACATTGAGGTGTTGAAGGGTTTGTACAAAAACGCCACCATGTCAGTCCGTCTTCAGGGTCAGTCCTCGAAACTAATCCTCCTCCAGCGCGGCGTGAGACAGGGAGACGTGCTTTCTCCAAAATTGTTTACTGCTGCGCTAGAGGATATCTTCAAGGTTCTGGACTGGTGGGGGCTTGGCATCAACGTTAATTGCGAGTACATCACTCACCTTCGGTTTGCCAACGACGGTCATGGCTGAGACCATGGAGAGCCTCAGTAAAATGCTCGATGACCTCAGTAGAACTTCCGAAAGAGTGGGTCTTAAATGAACATGGACAAAACCAAGGTCATGGTGAATGCCCGTGTAACACCTACTCCTATCAAGATCGGAGACTCTACACTCGAAGTTGTAGACGATTATGTCTACCTGGGATAAACGGTCCAGTTAGATAGGTCCAACTTCGAGAAAGAGATCAACCGTCGAATCCGACTCGGCTGGGTGGCGTTCGTGCAGTTTCGTGGTATCTTCTCGTCCAATTTACCGCAGTGTCTCAAGACGAAAGTCTATGACCAGTGTGTGTTGCCAGTGATCACCTATGAGACCAAGAACGTGGTCGCTCACAATGGGCCTTATCAGAAAGCTCAAAGTCAACCAAAGGGCAATGGAGAATGACGAGGACAGCTTGAATGACGCAAAATCTACAGCAAGACCTACAATATTTACTAAAAAGGTATAGACAATATCGCGTAGCTTTTACGACAGATATTGGAAAAATGTTTCCTTTTATTTGGTTAAATGAACAGGATCATAGATTCCAATAAATCATTTAGACGGATACCATAGACATGCGTCATCAAGTATACCAGCTACGCACAGTTACATAAGGCACCGAGGCAGCACCATTTTTAGCAATGACGACTCTGAAACAATTGGCTGAAGAAGCGAGACACAATTTCGACAGTGTTGTAATCAAGGCATTGCAGCATTCATTTTACATGGATGATTTTCTAAACGGGTCACATTTTGTCAAGTCAGCCGTAAAACTAAAGTAAGATTTAATCAAGTTGGTTAAAATCAGGGGGGTTCAATTTAAGAAGCGGTCTTCCAACACATCAGCCTTACAAGACGATACAATCGGGGAAAGTAGCAAGGAAGAAAGTTTCGATTTCAAGGAAATGGATACGTCAAAATCCTTGGAATTACGTTGGAATTCTACAACAGACTTATTTACCTACAAAAATAGAACCATCAACCAAAACACCAACAAAAAGATCGAAGTTGTCAAGTATTGCAAAATTATTTGATCCTCTTGTCACCGATATCAACCAAGCAAAAACAGCTATTTCAGCAAGTTTGGATGTCAAGAATTCAATTGGTTACCCGATCAAACTAGCAAGAAATGGCAAAACATTAAAGGTGATATGCACAAAATCAATCAATTCAAATTTCAGCGTTAGTTGGGCACAGAAGAAAACAACACGCTGAAATTACATGGATTCTGAGATTCTTCCAATAAAGCCTACGCATACGTTGTTTATTGCAAGACTGAAAACAACGGAGAAACAAAGATCTCGTTAGAAGCAGGCAAAGCAAGATTAGCACCAGTAAACAAATCAATTTCATTACCAAGATTAGAGCTTAGCGGTGCTCTACTACTAGGAAAATTGCCGTCCAAAATTCAACAATGCCTTAACAGCCATAATATCAAGACATATAATTTGACAGATTCAATGGTAACCCTAGCCTGGTTATAAGGAGAGCCAGGAAGATGGAAGCCTTTTGTTGACAACAGTGTGCGACAAATATCAAGCAACATACCTACAAACAGCTGGCTTTACGTCACGTCACCTGAAAATCCAGCGGACTGCGCAAGCCGCGGATTGGGCGTCGATCAATTGAAAAAATATTCGCTGTGGTGTGAAGAACCGTCGTGGCTGTGGAACTACGTCCCTGACCAAGAAACTGGGCAAGCAGTTTTTACTACAGACGAAGAAGCAAGAAAAGCCAAACATATTAAACAGATATCGCAGCAAGAAAGCGAAAACATTTTGGGTTATTATTATTATTGCTGCAAGGCGTTCCAGTGCGAGGGTAAACAAATAAATAAATAAATTAGCAAGATATAGTTCACTCGCTAAACTAACAAGAGTTTTAGCATGGATATTAAGATTTATCAAGCAAGCAAGATACAAGAAAAACCGCTTGTAAACTTATTTTACATTGCAAGAATGAATAAATGCTAAGCATAAAATAATTTTATATGTACAGCGGAGGCGTCGATTTTACCGGGCACGTGCTCATAAACGCCAACAAGGGCGGTGGCATTAAGACCACAAAGGTAAAGGTATTTGTCAGTATGGTGACCAAACTTGTCCATATAGAGTTATATTCGAGTTATGTTCGTTACGAAGAATGGCTGCAAGAAAGGGCTTGCCGAAACATTTGTACAGCGACAACGGTATAAACTTTGTCGGCGCCAACAAAATTTTACAAGAAGAATTTGAACAGATACAACAAACATTCGATCAAGATTTCATCAAGGAAACTACTAGCATGGAGATCTAATGGCATTTCAATGCACCCTCATGACCTACTGCAGGAGGGCTGTGGGAGGTTGCGGTTAAAAGTTTGAAATATAATTTAAAGAGTAGTTTGAGATCAAAAGCTCACCTTTGAAGAGTTCAGCACAGTTCTCGCCCAGTTAGAAGCAGTAAGTAACTCGAGGCCACTGTGTCCTCTGACTGAAGATCCCAACACATTGGATTTCCTCTCTCCGTCAAGCTTGATATAGATCAAAGTCAAGACACGGCTATATTAGAAACAGAAACAAATATGCGCACAAGATGGCAACTAACTCAAAAAATAGTGCAAGATATTTGGAAACGTTGGCATACAGAATATTGCACTCAGCTGACAGCAAGAAGCAAGTGGAGACATTCTCAACCAGACATTCAATTAAATGACATTGTTAAAATAAAAAAACTTTTTGCAAAAAAATACTACCGACATCTAAATACTAAACTACAAAGTGAAAAATAACTTAATTTTTTGAAGAACATATCCGGTGAAATGAGAGATCTGCGTACCCCTTAAGAGCGTACTGGCGTGATGTTATGTTATGAAATGTTATAAACAATAAACAGAAATGCGATTGCAGCAATCCCGAGAGATTTGCCGTTATTTATTGAAGAGTTCTGTTGTATATCTCCGAAGTTCTTCATCAGATCTTGACCAAATTAAAATGGGACCAATTTCGGAACATACTTTTTCAAATTTTAAGGTTACGTGACAATGTCGATACTTATCTATTCAAAAGAATTTAGCAAGCAAAAAGACGAAAAACTTCACAAATTAAAGAAAATTGTAACATTTCTACCCATAATTTGGATTCAAAATTATCGACACAGAGGTATACCTCTTCATGAGGTATATCCCATCTGGTCGAATCGAAATTAGGGGAAGGTGACATTAGCGGAGCAGCCAGGATTCTTTTTAGTAGTGATGTGGTGGCACCTAGTCCTCCAAATACTCTTGCAGCTCTGGAGAGCAAACACCCTGCCCCAGTGGATGGTCTTTCTTTTCCCGACCCCCCGATCCTGATATTAATACCCTCACTTTTACAGCCTGAGGCCTGAGTCCTCAGCACTTAAAGGACAAACAGCATTGTAGAGACCATCAGTATTAACGGAGAAAGTATAGAGTATGTGAACTCGTATATCTACCTGGGACAACTTATTTCGTTCAACAGGCAAATGGAACAAGAGATAGAGAGACGCATAACAAGCACATGGAACAGGTACTGGTCACTCAAAGAAGTGATGAAAAATGACCAATACCCTATAGCCTCAAAGGGAAAACTCTTTATCTTTAATACATGTATCCTTCCATGCCTAACTTACGGCTGTCAAACATGGGCATTGACTTACAGAGCCGTTCAAAATTTATTTCTTGTCAAAGAGGCATCGAACGTAGCATTTTAAACTTCAGGAAAAGGGACAAAAAGAGAGCTAAAGAGCTAAGGAAGATCACCAAACTGAAAGATGCTATATTCCATATAAAAAGAATGAAATGGAGATGGGCCGGGAATATGCTCCGTGATAAGAAAAATAAGTGGTCTACGGCTATAACAGAATGGCAAGTTAGAGATGGATCAAAGAGAAGTAGAGGTAGGCAACGCAAACGCTGGAATTATGATATAGCGGCGATAGCTGGTGCCTTGTGGGCCAGAGTTACACGAGACCGTGACAAATGGAGAAGCCTGGGGGAGGCCTATGCGTCAAGGGACGCGCTGATGGACGACGCCGAAGTGCAAAAATTTATTTTGTTTGGTTATATATTATATTGTAATTAGTTTGTATATTAGTAAATAAAGGCTATTTTACTTTATTTATTTTATTTTATAGATATAAAAACATCATTCAAGCTGCCTAAGATAGAACCAATCACTCATATCATAGACTTAGGCATCCCAACTCCACTGATACAAAACTATACACTCCTCTCGAGCAACAAGGAGCTTGACGAAATCAAGAAGCAACTCCACATTCTCAAAGCAAGTGAAAAGTCCCCACAACAAGTTTCTTATCACGATGTCCATTACTACACAGCATTTTATGTGGCTATTGGAGTTGTATTGATAGTTGGAGCAGTCTTCATGGTGCGACGACTGCGTAAAAGGCAAACCGCATCTCTCGCGGTGTCAAGGGTCGAATTGGCGAGTCTGCAGCCCGCGCAACACGCGATACTTGCACGGGCAGAGGCTGGGGCCTCAATCTCAACGTCCACGGTCCAATATAGTGTAAGTGCGCGTAATCAGTAAGAGATTCCATGTGTATCAAAATACAGTGAAATTAAAAAAGTGCATAAGTTAGACAAGTGCCTATGACTCATAAAATGGAGTTCAAGTAAAGACTCTAAACATAGAATAAGGAACTATTGGAATCACCTTGGCAATCATCTAGTATAAGGACCAATTGGCAACACCTTGTTACTCATCATTTCATGTTCATCTCACATTCATCTCCATCACATTCTCACGGCCTCGGTATTAACATTCTTAACACTGACTTAATTGGCAAGTTATAAGTCCGACTATTCTTATTCCTTTTTTTATTACAAACTGTAAGTTATAGCTAATTAATAAACATTCTCTTTTTTTTGTCATTACTAATAACGTACCTTTTTGTGCCTTTTTAATTTAGTCAACAACCGACTGAACCAGTTGAGGGAGTAAGATTCGACAAAGACGCGCCCTTCTATGACATGAGCGGTGACAAGTATCTGATAATTCTCAACCAGCACACATTTCAGAAGACCAGCCATTTTAAGTTCGTATTAAATTTTTATTTATTTTATTTTTGATCCAATAATTTCAAGACATGTGACATCCATCAACCCGTAATTACTGGGTCTACGTAGTAGATTTTGCTCACTCTTTCTCTCAGAGTGGAGGCTTGTGTCCCAGCAGTGGGAACGCTAAAGGCTGATGCGAGCAAGCGTGCTTCACCGTCGACCACATCATCGCTTACCATCAGTTGAGATAGTGGTCAAGCGCAAGCCTATCGAGGATAATAAAAAAAAAAAACTCATCTGATGGTGAGCGATGATTTGATCGACGATGGAGCTCGTTTGTCAAGCAGTAATCTTACCTTACCTAAGTTAGTACCCATATAATGTTTAAAGATTTATCTAATCGTACCTGTGACCTTTTACCTCTGTCAGAGGAAAAGCCATACAGTGAGGCAATATGCTGCCAGACTTTTGGGCTCATTACAAATGCGAAAGAATTTTTCGACGCAATATATTATTTTGATTTCAGGTTAAATAATATTGTATTGGATTTTTAACTTAACATTTTATAACTCAATAGTAAAATATACTAACGTGTCTAAAAACATTTTCTACCCAGCCATGGGACATTATAGGCGTTTTGAACAATATTTTAATTGGGCAATAATATGATTGCATCAGCCCCTATATCTCTACTAAAATTATTAAATATTATCATATAGTACTCAACATTGATAGGCCACAAGCTTCAGTGTTTTGTTTCAGCAAGATAACATCATGCCAGTATTGTCCAAAGAGCTGGGCAGAGGTCAAAGTGCCCGCCTAAACTAAAATATTGCGAAATACTGATCCTCAGTGCGAAATGAATTTATAGTGAACATCCTGCATGCCTAGCCTATGGTATGTAAAATCATGTTTGGACAAATAAATTATCTTTATCTTTACACATTAGTAGGTATTATTGAAACTTGATGAAACTTCGGTGCAACTATTGCGTAATCTTCAATACGTAGGTACTTAATAAGTTGCACAATGATTTGTTGACCGTTTTATTTGTGATATCGGATCGGGGCATTACATCTCCCCACCCCACGAAAGAGTATGACAAATTATCTTTAAATAATTAGGTATTACCAGAAATTGTTCAACGCTTTCATTGGTGAAGATACTATTTTCGAAGCTGCTCTTTGCGACGCGTTCATTGCTGGGCTGCTCACCGGTTTGCTGTCTCTCCCCCTCGCTACCGTTCAGCCATGTTGTAAATCCCATGTGTGTAATTGCTAATGGAAATAAATGCTAGTTTAATTAATACCAGTGTTTATTTTAATACACTATAGTTTGGCGACGAGCACTAAAGAACCCAAGCGTGAAACCTCTCAAAGCATAACCTCTCGTGAAAGCTCAATAGTGTTGTCGTCTATTTGTAAAAGTATGAAGTTAAATACCTCACAAGGAATCTCTGAAAACCCTATTTGAACATGCTATTTCTAGGAATTTGCTTAGTAGGTAGGTATGTTTCAAGAAAAAACTTACCGGCGTTGTTATGACAAAGTTATGTTGGCAAAAAAAAAAAACTTAAACTTAGGACTAGACACATTGCAAAGACCTCGCGTCTAATACACTTCGCGTCTTCCGATGCCCCCCAACCCGTGCACACAGCCTCGTAGAAATGTTTGCGTGAAATCACTGGTTCTCTTTGAATTTCGTGAATGGGATACAAATTACGCCATTATTCAGCTCCATTGAGATTCTGCTACCGGTTATGATGGCATCTTATAAAACAATGTCGTCATATCCTCGTATCTCCAATTACGCGAATCATTAATCGTTAAATTGCCACTGGAGATTTTCCGGAGACATTTAAAAAGACTGTCGTGCATCCGATCCATAAGGATGGGAACAGAGACTGTATGAATAATTATAGGCCTATTTCAGTCCTCTCATCCATCTTATTTTTTTTTTTTTAATTAGTAATTCAAAGGTTTACTCAATAAAAATAACTTAATTGCACAAAATCAGTATGGTTTCAAGAAAGGAGTATCGGCAGAAGATGCATTTCTTGATTTAACTGAATTTATTACAAGAAAGCTAGATGAAAAACAGAATTGCCTATTGGTTTATTCCTAGACTTAAAAAAGGCTTTTGACACAGTTTCTGTTCCGACCCTCCTATCGAAGTCATCGAGGACATCGGCATATGTGGCTTAGCTCATGATTTTTTTGCAAGTTATCTCACTAACCGTAGACTGTGTGTTAGAATTAGTGATTAGATTGGGATGTTAGCAAAGAGGAAACCACCACCTTCAGGGAACCGCAGGGAAGTGTGATTGGCCCGACCCTTTTCCAGGTTTACATCAATGGCCTTTGCTGCATACCCCTCACAGATTTCAAAATTGTCACTTAAGCTGATGACACTGTAATTCACTGCAGTTCATGGAACTGATTAGGAGCATCTGAGAACTACTGCCGAAACATCACTTAAATATGTTATCAGTTGGTTGCAGCTAAATCTCCTCACCCTGAAAGAGGACAAGACCTACTTCATCACGTTCGGCCTACACCCCTGTACCAAACCTTCGACAGACTTTGTCATTAACGCCCACACATGTAATGGCCACATACCCTGCACATGCTTTTGTCTTCGTGGGGTTAACCACCTTAAGTATTTGATAGCGGACTCAACTGGTACTCGCACTTGGATACTATTGGCACAAGGGTTAGATAATGATTTATGTATTCAAGCTGCTTAGATCTTTTGCTGATTTCAACATGATTAGAATGGTGTATATTACTATCTGTTGTCCGTTATCACCTATTGCATCACAAGTATGGGAAGGTGCTGCTCGGACAAAGTTTCTCAAGTTGGAACGAGCACAAAGACCTGTTCTAAAGGTGATGTCAAAGAAGCACTATATATTGTGGTATTCTGCTAAACAGAACCACGTATTTTTAAGTCTATTTACAATTCATAACACTATACAAACCATACCTTCATATCTGTTGATATTGTATCAACTTTTGTAATTCATTTTTATATTTTCTTTCTATTGTTATCATCTGAAAAGCATACTTTTAGTTATGTCTGATTGTTTTAATATCTGAAACTTAAATTATATTGATAATTTGTAATTATTGCAATATTTTTCTACTGTGAGATTTTCATCTGACATGACATCTGTCTGTCTATTTTATTTTTCTTAAAACCATAGACCGTAACATAGGTACCATGGACTAAACCTGCTTTAAGCTAGGTGTACAATATTATAAGGGTAGCGTAGACTGACCCCTTTGTGAACCGTTTTTATTCGTTCTGGTCTTTATTTTTTAAGTGAAATTTGAATTTAAATTGTATATATTTGACACAGAACGATGAAAAATGGGCGTCAGCTTTTGAGTTGAGCATCGACACTGAACGCCGAAAGGCGGTTGATTTCTTAAATACTACCAAGTGTAATATTGCATCTGAAAACTCCTTAAACTATAAGATATACGGCTGTGAATGTTATCTAATCTTTGAGTGCAATAAATATAATGTATTCAGTGTGGAACTTAAATATGAGCATTTTTACTGGTTCATTAACCTCGTCGGTTACCGCTTCATCTTAAAGGGCTCGTTTGATCGGCGTATGAAGCCACAGCCCGGCCTTCACACCCCTTGCTGCCTGTGCCTTCGACCATCTATCTGCATGTGCCTGCCTATCCTTCCTGTTGCCTACTCTACAGCTTGCCTATCCGATTGCCTGCTTGTCTTTGGTAATTAATTTTTACTCATATAGCTAGACTACAAAGATGTAAAGTTTGTTTGTAGAAAATAGTACTTTGGAAATACTGATCTCATTTAGAAAATATTCCACTGAAAGAATGCTACTCCAGAAGAAAGTTATCCCGTACAAACGCATGGTTCATGTCGCCAATGCTAAGGGAGCATAACCACGGGCAAGGTCTAGTTGTAAATAATAATATTGCTTATTAAAAATTACAGGAAAAGGCCATCCACGAGGTACGGAACCAACAATGATGAAAGTCGCTTACGGCAGGTCTTCCAAAGGCTTGGCTTTCTAACCATCATGTTGAGAAACTTAAAATATAAAGATATTATTGATCGTCTTAAAGCAAGTAAGTTTATCTATCCATCATGGCGTCTTAGATATATACAAGTCCTCCTAATCGACTTTAACTACGGCGAACAATCACACGGGATCCCAGCGTTGGCAAAGATTATTTGGTTTAAATAAATATCACTAGATGGCGCGACATGCATCGATTTGTTATTGAATTGTGTGTAAAATAAACGATGAGTAAACAAACCCTTTTAGTCGCAAGTCACTGCTAACACCATCTATCGCTTGGGACAGAACCGACAGCGTTCGATGTAAAGTAAAATAATCGGTTTAGTCTGTCAAAAAACACTGGTTACGTCGGCAACTATATGCTAGTATTAATAAAAAAATAATAAAAAAATCTTTTATTTCAGACAAAGTCCATAGGATTAGTAACAATTTACTTAAAAAAACTAGTGTTAGTAGGTACAGATATAAGACTAAAAACATACATCTACACTACAGCGTGGAGCTGCATCCATCTCTGCATCATCGGAGAATCCCACCGATCTGCAAACACGTTGAGAATAGCGTTGGTACTGCCGCGAACACTCGTCATCAGAGAGGCACATCTTTTTCTAATAATGGCGGCGAAACCATCAATGTTTGTGTCCGCAAACATCCCTGACGCACTGCAACGCCACGGCAGCCTCAACAGTACTCTCAGTGCATTATTATATTGGACGCGCAGGTCGCTGTATGACCGCTGAGTGAAACTGACCCACAGGCTGCACGTATAGAAGGACTGACAGTAAGCTTTGAAAAGCGTTACTTTTACTGGCTTCGTACATCATGTTACAACGAACAGCCAGCGACCTACGTTCCCTCTCAATGTCACAATTATCTTTAAGATCTTCGGTGACCCAGTGGCCTAGGGATTTAAACTTGTCTACCCTTCGCAGGGGTGCTCCGCACAGTGCTACATTCGGAATAATAGAATATGTCACACTGCCAGCTTTGAAAGCCATTAGTTCGCTCTTTGTGACATTATACTTGAGGCCATGACTCACCGCGTAAGATTCGCATATAGCGATCAGTCGTCTCAGAGCACCGATCGATGGTATTATATCGATACCGGATATTTCAATTGTCGTAAAGGATATTTTGCCGAAAATGAGTTATATATTTGGAATCAGCGGCGCGAGCTCTATCGATTGGTATATTTAAAATAATTCTATCTTTTAAAAAAGCCCCTTACGACCTGGCTTTTCAACAGCTCTAGCTCATTTTTTTTTTACTTTTTTGGATGTATCCTAAAAATATTTTTTAATAGGGAGCGTAAAGTCATGTTTTAATTATTTATGAGGTCGTAAATCTCATTTTTGCAATGAAATTTTTTATGCGAATTATAAACAATATCGATACCGGAAATTTCAATTGTCGTAAAGGACAAATAAACGCGAGATTTCATTAGAATAGGTAGTAAAACTAAGTGAAATAACAGGTGTTTTTATTATGTATTATTTATTAATCAAAATATTTATTTAAAAAATTACAAAAATGTTATTTTAATAGTAACTCAATATTTAAACAAAATGTGTTGCCATTTTTTATTCAAATCGCCAGTAATCGGTGCCGAAACTAAAAAAACAACTCAAATTCTAGGATAATCAGCTAATACACTAATCTACTAACTAGTTTTTTTATTTAGTTTTTTTAAACTCAAACAATAACAATTTATCAAAACAGTATTAAACTTAATAATAAAATTAAAATAACCAAAATAATTGCAAATTGTGCCGACCAGAACTCAAAAATCAAACAATTGACATTCTAAAGTATTAATAAAATGGTAAGTAACTTCAGTCTTTTAAAATTATTCGTAATGATAGTGAAACTTATTTTTTTGTCACTTAGTCTTCTTTTATGATACAAAATTAAAATAACCACCAAATTATAGTATTGAAAAATCCTTTTTGTGCCAAAATTCAATGCTCCCAGCGGGGTTATAGATTCGTGTCCTGCTGGAAAAATTGGATAAACATTTTTAAAGTTAAATCTTAAAGATCAATTGTGTCGATATCGTCTTCCTCTTTAGTTTCAGGAAGAATGTCTTTAGCAGTTCCTAGAGACGGTAGATCTAAATACTCCTTACGAAAGCGCTTTGGTATAGTTATGTTAGTACATAAACGCTTTATATCGTTATACTTAGCGACTGATGGTATAGTGTTAGGTTTGCCATTATTTATTTATTTTATTTATACAAACAAGTTGTCCTTAGGATTACACAAAGCACATCATTAGACCCCTGGGGTCTGTCTTAGCATGCCATGGTCTGGAATTTGATCAACGCACTATTAATAAATTAAGGTTTAATCAGGTCGATGTAGTGTTGTTTCAGCTTGCGCTTTACATTTTTACTGCTCATTGAGTCTCTGATGTCTAAGAGTATTTGGTTTAGTAGATTAGGTATTATGACAGATGCGGTGCGTCTACCATAAAAATTATATTTGCGTGGCACTTGAAAGGATTTTGTTTTTGCTTGTCGAGTATTCACATCATATCTTACTTGAACATCAGTGTTATCGAAATGTTCTATGAGGAACAGGTACTCAGCGCGGGCTAGAACAGGTAACACTTTACAATGTTTGAATAGACCTATATAATTTTCGCGGTATTTATTTTTGACATATTTCGGTACTACCAGCTTCAACAACCGTGTTTGCAAATTATGTATTTTATGGAGGTATTTTTTAAATGTGCGTCCATAGCTGGTAAGTCCATATGAGATTATCGATTCCGCAAGGGCTGTGTACATTTGAAGGAGGGTTCTGTAAGGTATATTCCGCTTTATAATGGAAAATTTGGTGAGTATTGCACGCAACATGCCGCATACAGATTCCACCTGATAACTCCAGTTGAAGCGATTATCAATTATAAGTCCCAAGTAGGTATGGTATGGGACTTGCTCAATAGTAGAACAATGGCAGTTTAGCACATTTTTATGCAGACAATCATGACTATGAGCTTTGATTTGAAAAGAAAGGGAGGAATTTATATGACTTGTGTGTACGTGTATCACTTTAGTTTTTTGTGGATTCAGAACAAGTCCCATATCATGGGCCCATCTGGCCATAGAAGTAAAATCCTTTTGCAAACATTCTGCGGCCATATTAAGGTCTTTGTTAGCAGAGACTATACAAGTATCATCAGCGTATTGGTAGAGGGAACAGTATTTTATAATATTATCCAGGTCGTTGACATAGGCCAGATAGTGGAGGGGACCTGTCGCTGATCCTTGGGCTGTGCCTTGCGTAACTTTTACGGGTCTGCTTAGGCTAGGGCCGACTTTGACGTGATAACATCGGTTACGGAGATATTCTTTACACCAGTCTAGTAATTTTCCTCTTATTCCGGTGTTTTCTAGTGTTTTTAATAGCGTATTGTGTCTGAGTGTGTCAAACGCCTTACTGAAATCAATAAATATTAGTATCACATGCATCTTGTTGTCCAGGTGGGCGTTAACCTCGTCGGTAAAATTAAATAGTAACTGAGCTGTGGATTTCTTACTTTGGAAACCATACTATGCTTTGGAAACTATGTTATTGTTACGATAAAACGAGTGTATTTGGTCGTTAATATATTTTTCAACAATTTTATTAATGGCTGGTAATATTGTTATAGGTCTATAATTTGCTAAGTCATTTAATTTACCTTTTTTATGAATAGGTCTAACTATACCGGTTTTTAAATCTAATGGATACTTACCTAGTTCAATACTCGCATTTATTAGTTTAACTATAGCATTCACAATTTTATCGCCTATCATTTTAATATCTATAATTCTTATTCTTCTTCTTCTTAATTCTCCAGCTGATTTATTAGTGTTTAAGTTGTTTATGGTTTTAATAATTTTACAAGATGTAGCTTTTTTGAAGAATATGGATTTATCTTGTGATTTCATATATTCAGACTCATCCAGCAAAGGTCTATCACACCCAGGCACAATATTAGACACACTCGTTTCAAATTCCTTTGCGAAGTCATTAGCGATAATCATTTCATTATTTGAATCATTTAAGAAGGCGTTCGTTATTACTTCATCTACTGACTTTACAATTTTGCCCGTAAGTTTATTAAGTATTTCCCACAGTATTTTGGGTTTATTTTTGTTTTCTGCTATTTCTTTTCTATAATAATTATTTCTAGTGTTTAGTATCATTTTATTTACTTTATTTCTAGTTTTATTATATTCCAACTTAAGTGTTTTATTGTTAGGATCATTTTTCCATTTGAGGAAGAGTTTATCTCTATTAGCACAACTTATCCTTCATTTCATCGTCATAATCATTTCAGCCGAAAGACGTCCACTGCTGGACATAGGCCTCCCTCAGACTTACAACAACTTATCCTTATATTATCATTAATCAATTTTTCACAATTTCTTTTGCTAGAGTTATTTATCTTTTTAGTATATTTGCATTCATTGTAGCACTTTATAAAATTTTCTTTTATGTACTTATATATATATCATTTGCGCAATTTAACTCGTCTATCATTTCCCATTCGGTGCTAGCTAAGAGTGTTTTTAGTTTTTATTATCAATCGACTCAATGAACTTTGGATTCCTAACTTTAGGCATGGATGGCTGTCGTTATACGATGATCTGCCAAGACAGTCCCCAGAGCAGCCGAGTAGAGTTCATGAAGGCGAGATCTCACGAAAATGTGATCTATACAGGTTTTAGAGACTATATTATCTTTGGTTTCAACTCGTGGGAAGTCTGAGATCGCACATTCAAGCCCGCACTCAGCCAGTTTACTCAAGTAATAACTGTTTACATTATTGGCAATTTTAAGGTCTATATTTATATCTCCCAATACAATAAGATCACTGGTCTTTACATAACTAACATTAATCAATCTGGACAATTCACAAACAAACAAATGTTTGCTTTCTTTAGGTGGTCTATACACTGCACAGATATACATGTTATTATTTTGCTGCGTTGTTAATTTACCCAGTATGCATTCACTATGTCTAGTTTGAATATTTATTGGTTGAAACTTATGCTTATTATTTACGTAAATAATAATTCCACCACCTTTCCTGCTCTTACGTAAAATACTGTACAGTGTATACCCCTCCAATTGATACATAGATACAATTTGTTCCGATATCCCCACTTCCGTAAGAACCACAATATCTATTCGTGATTTTACCGAAGCCAAACAATTCATAAGCTTAGCGTGATTTTTTATCAATGATCGAATGTTAACATGCACTACATTTAAATTATTCGTGGTTTTTGGTAGCATACTAATGTAGGTAGGCAAATCGCTACAATCATAGATTTCGTTTACATTTTTTAATAAAGCCATGGCACTTACTTAAATACACGAAAAAGAGTTTGTTATTGTTTTTATTTTGTGACACACTATTTATTTTTAAGCAGATTATTTATGTCGTCTTCACATCTAATCATATAAATTTTGTCTTGACCATTTTTGTCTACTTCGCCTTTTTTCACCAGTACTTTACCATTTTGAAACCAGATGTATTTAAATTCCTGTCGCAGCCGTTGTTTAGCTATCCACATGAGTTTTCTGTTTACTTGAGATAACGCAAATCGCACGTATACCTTTACAGACGCATGTGTACTAGCGAAGTTAGACAATATATCAACTGTTGTCAGATTAAACTGCTTAGCGGAACGCATCCAGCATCACACATCTTTGGTGTTACCTAGTTCCAACTGTTTCAAGTCTAGATTTTTGTGCGAGTTCGGACGTTTCACGCTTTTTATCACGGACTTATCGAGGCTCATTTTCTCCGCAATACTATTTGAGATCTGCACAAGTTCTTCATTTTGCATGTAAGGGATGCCAGTTATTTCAATAAAATTATTCAATTTATCTTGGCCTGATTCGTTTAAGCGCTGTTCTAAAGAAGAGATTTTTGTTTCGTAATGGGTGACTTTATTGCAAAGAAAGTTATTTTTGTTTTCCATTTCTTTCAGTTTTTGTTTCATCTTTTTAATCGACTCCACAAAATCATCGATCTTCCCAGTGCAAAATTCAATAGAAGACTGTAAGGGCTTAAGTTTTGGTAAACCAATACTAAAAGTATCTTCTACTTTGTCGGCATCGACAGGGTCCACAATGGTCTAAATTTGTAACCTACCATTTAAGTTCACATGTGGAAGAAATAAATATATTGAGTATACCAGTCGCCAAGTATCACAAGGAGTATTTAGATCTACCGTCTTTAGGAACTGCTAAATACATTCTTCCTGAAACTAAAGGGGAAGACGATATCGACACAATTGATCTTTAAGATTTTACTTTTAAAATGTTTATCCAATGTTCCCAGCGGGACACAAATCCATAACCCCGCTGGGAGCTGTGAATTTTGAAACAAATACGATTATTTCAGTACTATAATTTTGTGGTTATTTTAATTTTATTATTATAAAAGACCACTATGTTAAAAAAATGTTTTCGTTTCATTACTAACATTTTTAAAAGACTGAAGTTACTGGCCATTTAATTAATGGTCCGCATAATTGGTTATTATTTTTGTTATTTTAATATTAATATTAAGTTTAAGACTGTTTCGATAAATATTGATTAAGTTTAAAAAACTAGTTAGTAGATTAGTTTATTAGCTGATTATTCTAAAAATCGTGTTATTTTTCAGCATCGCAACGATTATTTGCGATTTATATAAAAAAAGGAAGTCATATCGTCACCCAACATAGGAACAATGTTGAGTGACAGTACCTTCCGGATCGCTACATGTTTGCGCCTAGGTACTCCCAGTGGAGCTCCACATCGTTGTCAATGTGGTGAAGCAGTCGACCGCCTTGGACACCATGGCCTATCTTGCAGTAGGAGCGCTGGTCGGTTAGCACGGCACGCCAGCATTAATGATATCATACGTCGAGCTCTTGTCACCGCCGGGGTGCCAGCTGTTTTAGAACCCAATGGCTTGGCGCGCGACGATGGGAAGAGACCGGACGGGATGACCATAATGCCATGGAAGTTGGGTAGGCCTTTGGTGTGGGATGCAACATGTGTCGATACCCTTGCGCCATCCCATCTTCTTAGCACGGCGGGCTGTGCTGGGGCGGCTGCTGCTGGTACAGAAAACCTCAAACGGCGCAAATATAACAACCTTATCGGTAGTTATATGTTTGAGCCGTTTGGGGTTGAGACATTAGGTCAATGGGGTCCGAGTGCTCACCGAGTGTTTCGAGACATAAGTAAACGGTTAGTCGACTGTTCGCGTGACCAGAGGGCTGGCCTTTTCTTTAGCCAGAGAATCAGCATTGCCATTCAACGTGGCAATGCTGCCAGCGTTCTGGGCACGTATCCCATTGACATCGATGTGGACGAATTTTTTGATGCGCAGTAAGCTTTGTTTTTTTGTTTTGTTATTAGTCATAATATTAGACATATTCAATTGTATATATTATTAATTTTGAACATTATTATATAAAAAAATAGCAACACATTTTGTTTATATTTTGAGTTACTAGTATAATAACATTTTTGTTACATTTTTTACTAAATATTTTGATTAATAAATAAAAAATCTTTTATTTCACTTAGTTTTACTACCTATTGTAGGCATTTCTATTTAGAACTTTGGTTGTTTTGTTCCTTTTACCCCCTTAGTCTCTGATTTAATTGTCTTGTACCACCCATTGATGTTCAAGATCAGTCCTTTACAACACATCTGACTTTATCATAATCAATTTTTCGTGGCTGTAAAGTACTTCTACAGTTAATTTTTTTTGGGCTGTAAAAGACTCTCATTTTCGTCAATAATTACGTTTGGTTTATTTTGTTATTTTATATGTATAGAACACGAAAAAATTGTTAGGGTTTCTTTTGACAACATGAATATAGTACTTTATTTGAAAAAGATATTTGAAAGAGACAAAAACATTTATTTTTTGTTTTTTGGCTTAACAAAAACATCATAATCAAAGTTTCCGGTATCGATATTATCTGTGAGAGTCTCCGTTGAGAGTTCCTTTCTCCCGTGCCGATGGTTAGGAGATATTATGTTGCACAATTATGTTCGTTTCTTTCATTGTTTCTGAACGTTAGTAATGTTATCTATTTATTTGGTGAATGTAGGTGTTTTTACGGAACCCTCTGTGCGCAAGTCAGATTCGCACTTGGCCCCTTTTTTACCTTAAATTTTGTTTATATTTCAGTCGCCACTTTGGATACACATAAACACAAGACATCATGCGTCTGTGTTACAATCCTCACGCATGGAGACAAAGGGGGCATGGTCTATGCAGCAGACCAGTCATACCAACTGAGTGAAGTCATGGACATCTTCGGGAAGGAACCGAGCCTCATCAATAAGCCGAAGCTGTTCTTCATTCAGGTAGATTTTACATAGCCTGGGTTATTTTTTTAAGACTATCTCAGATATAAGGAAAATAAACATAACATGAGGTCTGTATTCAACGCAGGGTCAGGCAGAGGTGTACATGTACATAATGTGTAAAACAAACAATTTAAAAACACAATAATTAAAACAGGCCGACGCAGCTAAGATATGACCAGTATCAACTGACGACGCCCGTTCACGAACATGTTGCTTGGATCGGCACCACTCAGCTTATCCATCATGAAGGGGCTTGCCGATACGCAGTCCCCTTTCCTTGACCTGTAATGAAATTGGTTATGGTAATTTTACGTCTTTATACGTCGTTCTTACATATATAATATAATGTTTTCCATCAAGAATGTTGTAACCAAATACTTGTAATTAAAACTGATGGAAAAGAGTGCCCGTGGAGTTTCTTGTACGTTTTTCTCCATTCTGATGCTTGCGAATGTGCAACAACATTCATATGTCGCAACTAGGGTGGCCGAGAGATGCAAACCATCGGGAAGTCAGGATGTGTTCCCATAGGTAAATATATCGTGTGTGGTGTGAGCGGTAGAATCGTGAAAATGAAATCGCTCAAATTATTCGAGACACTGGATTTATTCAAATAGTCGCAGAAACTATCTTTGCTTCACACATACCGCGCACCGCCATTACGGCTACCAAAAGCGCGGGAAAACTTAGTTGTCCTTGATTCACCACTGGCGATATGCTTGCGATTGGTTTTGACGTCCATGCTATTGACTATACCAGACACGGCCATACTGACAAGTCAGACGTCCTCGTCTGTTATCCATCGTCAGGTTTTAATTGTGTATCAAATCGTAATCTAATCATGTGGGTGCAAAGCTGAGGGGTATGTCAGACTCTAACTAATTATACCCAACTGGGCCGTTTATCCCATGTAGACATAATCGTCCACAACTTCTAGTGTAGAGTCTTCAACTTTGATAGGAATGGGTTCAACATGGACATTAAACATCACCTTGGTTTTGTCCATGTTCATCTTTAGACGCACTCTTTCGGAAGGTCTACTGAGTTCATCAAGCATTGTACTGAGGCCGACTATCGTTCCACCATGCCATTCTCTGCCATGACCACTATATCGTCGGCAAACTGAAGGTGAGTGATGTTCTCGCCATATTTTTTTCTGCTATTTTTAGTGTTGCGCTTGATCGATGCCATTGACGTTGATTTGTAGCCCTCTCCAATCCAGGACCTTGAAGACATCCTCCAGTGCAGCAGATAACAGTTTCGCCGATATGACGTCTCCCTGACTCACACCTGCAGAAGGAGAGGGTCCGTGGTCTGATGCCGATATTGGACTGACATGGCGGCGTTTTTGTACAAACACTTCAGTACTTCGATGTACCGGTAGTCGATTTAGCACCGTTGGAGCACTGCTGTAAAACCCACGTCTCGATCGAATCGAAGGCTTTCTCGTAGTCCACAATACTAACCATAGAAGCAGACGTATAAGGATTAGTTAGTTAGGTTTAGTTGAAATAAAATATTTAGATTTTTTTTTGAGAACGGCCAGTTTGTCTTTCTTTATCTATAAACGTTTTTCGACCAAGTACTTAACAACTTTTTAGACTTATTTATTTAGGTGTATGCGTACCAAGTTTCATAAAAAGCCTTATCCTTTGCGTTACTTGATCAATAATGTACTAGTAAATGATAAATGATTTTATTTCTGTAAGTTGGTTTGTACAAACACTTTTACATGTCGAACATATTTTTTAAAACTAGATGAGGTCGGCGTTTCCTATCTGACTACTCTGAGAAGAAAGGCCGAAACAAACTCAGAGCTCACAGTCTCTTTTAAAGTCCAGACAAAATCTTGATTAGATCATGTGAAGACCATGTAGACTGATGTCTGAAATGGTCTTTTGAGGAAAGAACCAGCCAGATTGAGTGGACCTGTCCAGTCAGTGCACGCATTTGTCAATAACCGAGCAGCTCAACTCAGAATTTAAGGAGCTCAACGATTCGACGAACAATACCAAAGAAAGGCCATTCGGGTAGGCCGCATAAACTACTCAAACTGCCAGACCATGATTAAAAACTAAGATAAATTTAAATTAAAACAAAATAAAAAAGAATGATCCACATAGTCTTCACATTCACAATAATTAAAATAAAAAAATATAATATTTTAAAAAGTAAATATTCTTGTCATTGCAAGAAAACCAAAAAAAATATAATAAAAAAATGCATGGTGCAAAATATAATAAAAAAACAAAATTAATTGGAGCAGCTCAATCCCAAGCCTTTTTGTCCTCAATGTAATCTTTTGTTGTATAAAACGCTTTCTGGCACAACTTACGTTTAACCGGTTGAAAGATTTGAATTTATTAAGACTTAAATCTTGTACGTGGCTTGGAAGCTTATTATAAAAGCGTACACATTGACATCTAAACGAGCCACCTATTTTCTTGAGCCTTGTTGTAGATACTACAAATTTGTGTTTGTTCTTAGTATTTATGTTATGGATATCACTGTATTTTTTAAACAATTTTATATTTTTATGGGCATATAAAAGATTTTCATAAATATACTGAGAAGGCACAGTCATTACATTAATCTCCTTAAATTTCTCTCTGAGAGAGTGTCTCGGGCTTAATTTATAAATTGATCGAACAGCTCTTTTCTGCAAAACAAAGATAGTCTGGATGTCGGCGGCATTTCCCCACAACAAAATACCGTACGACATTACACTATGAAAATTGCTAAAGTATACTAAACGGGCTGTCTTTATGTCAGTTAAATTACGATTTTTTCTAACAGCATGTGCTGCGGAGCTTAACTTCTTTGACAATTTATCTATATGTGGGCCCCACTGAAGCTTAGTATCCAAAGTTAGTGCATCCTAAGAATACTGTGCTATTTTCAGGATTCAATTCTTCGCCCTTTATCAACACATCGGTTTTCACCTGCCTAACGTGAGGTAGGGTAAACTTAATGCATTTGGTTTTTTTTTCATTAAGAAGTAAATTATTAACATTAAACCAGTGAACTACTTTTAAGATCGCGCTATTTACATCGTCAGTAACCAGCTGCTGACGTTTAAGTTTAAACAAAAGTGAAGTATCATCCGCAAACAACACTATATCATGGTTATCCTTTATGAGGTAAGGCAAGTCATTAATATAAATAAGAAACAAGAAAGGACCAAGAATCGAGCCCTGCGGGCCTCCCATTGTTACCAGAGATCCAGGAGATCTTTTTCTATTGACGTCAACGGTCTGAATCCTATTACTCAAATATGAAATAAGAAGAAGATCCAGAGCGCTGTTCCGGATCCCGTAGTGGCGGAGTTTCCTGATTAGCGTTTCATGAAAAACACAATCAAATGCTTTGGACAAATCACAAAAGATTCCCAAGGCATCGCACTTATCTTCCCATGCATTATAAATATGTCCTAAAAGCTCAACACCAGTCGTTTTTTACAAGGGGTCGTTCATCAGTAGTTGAACGACCCCTTGTAAAACCGAACTGTTTGCTATGTAATAATTTATGTTTATTAAAAAATCTTTGCAATTGCTCTAAAATTAATTTCTCAAATATTTTGTCAAACGTAGGTAGTACTGAAATCGGTCTATAATTTGTAGGGTCTGATGTACTACCTGATTTAAACAAAGGTATTATTTTACTATTTTTCATAAGGTCAGGAAACTCCCCACAGTCGATACAATTATTAAAGATATTAGCTAAACTAGGTGCGACAATGTCAATAACAGTCTTAACAACTTCTACAGAATGACCCCACAGATCTGCAGTCTTTTTAACATTTAAAGTGTGAAAGGTTTTAATTATGTCTTTACAAGTAATATGTTCAAAAAGAAATTCCGAATCGCAAACATTAACATTTTCTTTTAGCAAAGACTCAGCAACAGAAGGTGATGAGTTTAAGGATTTAGTAGTTGAAATGGTAATATCTGAAAAGAAATTTTCAAAGGCCAGTGCGACTTGTGAGTCTGATTTTATGATATTGCCATTAATAGACAGGCCGTAGTCAATATTTCGGTTACCAGATCTTCCCGTTTCACTATGAATAATATTCCAAGTCGTTTTAATAACATTACTACTGTTTTTAATCTTCGAGCTCAAATAACGTGACTTGGCCAAACAACAAACCTTTTTAAATAATTTTGAATAATTTCTAACATATAAATTAAATTCAGCAGAGTTTACATAAGTCCTTTCACTGTACAGCTCATAAAGCCGTGTTCTACTTTTATGAATACCAATGGTAGCCCAATCACTGAATGATGCGTTACTATTAACGGAGATAGTCTTTGGAACAAAGGTCGAATGAAATTGTTTACAGTATATACTAAAAAAATCATCATATAGATGATTAGGATCAGCATCAATTGACAAAATTGGTAATTTATTTATGAGTTTAACTTTAAAAGCTGCCAAGCGACTTGCAGTTTTGGGGTTAACAGTGATATCCTTTTTAGCCACTTTGTTGTTTTGGTTTGGTATTGTAATCCTCTGCCCGCAATGATCAGAATCTAGTAAATTTATAATTTCTTTGTGGACTGGTATAACATTAGTATAACTATTATCTAAGCATGTAGCACTAGTTGGGGTTATTCTTGTGGGCTCCAAAAATAGGTTTACAAGATTGTAGGACTGAAACAGACTTATTATTTTACTACAAGAACCTGAGTTTTCTAATAAATTAACATTAAAATCACCACAAGTGATAATGGATTTATTCGAGTTACTAATCTTGTGTAACACTTCATCCATTATCTTTTCAAAGCAGTCATACAATCCTGAAGGCGGTCTGTATACGCTTAATACAATAAACTGCTCCAATTCTATACAAGCTATTTCAACTGTCCGCTCAACAGATAGGCTCACAATATCCTTACGGTAGTAGGTACCAACCTTAAGCAATAGAAATGATGTTGTTTCGATTAATTAATCTCCTGCCTTCTCTGTATGAGAAGAGGACTTTGCCCTGCAGTGACACAGTAACCAGCTGATATTATAATTATTAGATGTTCTACAGTGCTGTTAAATTTTATTTTATTAGGGTTCCGTACCCAAAGGGTAAAAACAAAATTACTAAGACTCCGCGGTCCGTCTGTCTATCTGTCCGTCTGTCACCAGGCTGTATCTCATGAACCGAGATAGCTAGACAGTTGAAATTTTCACAGATGATGTAAAAAATACTATTTAAGTGGGGCTCCCATACAACTAACGTGTTTTTTTTTTGCCGTTTTTTTGCGATAATGGTACGGAATCCTTCGTGCGCGAGTCCGACTCGCACTTGGCCGGTTTTTTTTTGTATTTAAGTCTTCAAGTCTTAATATAATGTTATACCCAACAGACTTGCATAGGTGGCAATATGGATCCTGGCCACACCGTGAACATAGGCACTCAGTCTGACAGTCAGCTTCAGACAATGCCTATCTACTACTCTTCTGAGATGCCGTATTGCAATTGTTGCTCTTCTGAGGTGATGATGAACATGACGCATCCACGGCAGACTGATGACTTCCTTCCAAACTTTTGTGGTCTATCCGATTTAATAAAGGTAAGCAATCAGATGACTGAATTTTTAGGTTTTAGAGCTCGCCTCTTGTACGATCTCAAGTCGTAGTTTTAAATTGGGGCATGTACCAGTGTGACTTTTTAAATTCATATGTTTTTTCTAAGTTTATATTGGACTTCGCTGGTGATAAAACATGGACTAAAGTTAATATAAGTTGGAAATCGCCAACTCACATTTAATCAAAATCAAATCAATTAATTTGTAAAACATAGGTAACAATTACATGCAAGATCTTAAAAATTAGGTAGTGCGCTATATTTTGCCAATTTACATACAAATTATAAAAAGAAATAGGATTATATGAATGGGTACTGTTAAATTAAAATATAAATTTACTACAATATAATTATTTACGTATTTGAGTAACTGATTGTATTAATACATGCATGCAAGTTAGCAACCGTGTTGTTAATTGTTCGTACCTTCTCTGTCTGGAAATAGCCCTTTGCCCAAGTAACAGGCTGGTATTATTATTATTCCTTTAATCAATTAATGTACATACTTTTTACAGTTTTAAATATTAGTCTATAAAACAAATACAAAAAAAACATTTAATATATATAAAATAGTAGCCCACCGGTATCGGGAACCAAGGAGTCCAAGCTACCGGTGGTCAGGGCTCCTGAGAGAGGAACCTCCTAACGATACGCGCCGTGTCCAGGAGTACCGCTTTCTGGATCAAGCCCTCGATCCAGCTGCCCAACGAGAGCATCCTCAGATATTCGTCGAGGCCCTTGGCTATTATGCCATTGGCCGTAACAACTATCGGCACAATGACGACAACCTTGCGAGCCAGATCAAGATACTTACTTTTCTTATCTCTCTCAGCCTTCAAGATGTTCTCGTCATGGGGGATCGCTATATCAACAATCATTGCGCGATGCTCTAGTCGGTCTATCACCACTATGTCAGGCTTATTGGCAACAATAGTCCTGTCAGTGATGATAGACCGATCCCAATACAACGTGATATTGCCATTTTCGAGAACTGGATCGGGCTCAAACTTATAGTAAGGCACTTCCGATTCCACAAGATTGTATTTAAGAGCAAGTTGCTGATGGATAATCCTGGCTACAAGGTTGTGTCTATGCAAATAGTCTCCGTTAGCTAGACTAGAACAACCGGAGATAATGTGACGGCAGATGTCAACCGTGCCGTCCTTCACAATGTATTTCCGGTAGTTGTTCGTCATCATAACTTTGTCCATAATCACAAAGACAAAACTTTCGGTTTCCCCGAAAAGGTCACCAAATCGCAGCCAGGCCACGGACGCTAAAAGATCTACATCGGGCCCATGCAAGACCCGGTAGAAGCGTCCGTGAAGCTCCTTGCTCTTCCATACTTCCCTGCGGTCATTATCTATTATAACTGGCGCCAGTTCTCGTTAGCCAAGGAGAGCGGGGTAAGGCCCTTGTCCACCGCCACAACATCTCGATGCATACCCACGTCAGCGGCCTGGAAGTATTCCCTAAGACTGTATACCTCGCGGTTGTGCAGGGTCTTAGCATTTAAAAAGCCACGACCCTCGCATTTCCGAGGGATATTCAGTCTCAAAACCGATGACCGTGGGTGATGCATACGATTTGCGATAAGCAATGTGCGGACTCTCTTATCCAGGGCGTCAAGTTCTGTTTGAGTCCATTTAAGTATGCCGAAAGAGTACATCAATACCGGCATGACCCAGCCGTTGAAGGCGCGCACCTTGTTCCCGCCTGATAAAAGACTATTTAGTACTTTTTTTCAGGCGGCCAAAGAAGCGTTCCCTCAACGACAGTTTCACATCAGTAACATTGATGCCTAGTGCTTCCGACATACCCAAATACGCTTATAAGTTTCGGTTGAGGAAAGGGATCTAAGGTGTATGTAATCCGAGAGTTGTATTCCCACGGATTCCATAATCTCCCCTTGCTTTACGTGCATGACTGAAGATTTGTCCACACCAAATTCCATCCTGGTTTCGTCACTGAAGGTTTCTGTTACCTTTAGTAGCTTCATCAGTTGCAAGTTGTTGGGGTCAAAGAGCTTCAGATCATCCATGTATAGGAGGTGTGATATAACCTGACCACCTCTCCTCAACCGATAGCCTAGGCCTGAACCCTCCAGCAGTGTACTGAGAGGGTTCAGTGCTAAACAAAACCACAAAGGACTCAGACTGTCGCCCTGAAATATTCCGCGCTCGATCCTTATAGGTTCGCTGTTTTCCTGAATCGTTCGACATCCTGGATAGTGAATAACCGTCCTCCACTGCCCCATACATGACATCAGGAACACAGGCAATGTCTATGAGGAGCAGCTCCTTAGTACCGCGGGACCCGTTCCTACATCCATTCTAAGAAGCAGACATGATGGCGTTATTGTCAATGTGTTGATTAATTTTAGCTCTCAGAATGGATGTTAGAACTTTAAAGACCGTCGGTAAACACCTATTTTTAGGTCCCGCAGTACTACCCGATTTATAGAGCAGATGGGTTATTCCTGTCGTTAGGAACTCTGGCAGCGACCCTGACTCTAAGGCACTTTTTTTTTCTTTTATTTTCTTGTTTTTTTCATTTTATTAGTCTGTTTGTACATTCTTCTATTGTATTAATATATAAGTTTATATTGGAAAATTTGGAGATAAAAATTTTATATGTCACTCTTGACAGTTCAGGCCACAGATTATTTATTATTATTATTATTTATATGACACTAAAGTTGATCTAAGCATTTTTCAATTCCAATAATAGGCTTGCGGGTTTTGGAAGGAGGAGGACGACACTGATCTCTTAGACAGTCCAGACAAAAGTTTGCTCACCGTGCCCACTCATGCTGACACCCTCGTTGTGTGTTCTACGGTTGAAGGTAATTAGAATAGGCAATAGAAGTCCACCGGTTCCGGGAACAGGGTCCAAGATATCGGCGGTTAGGAGTCCAGAGAGAGGAACCTCTGAACAATACTAGCCGTGACCAGAAGTACTGCTTTCTGAATCGAGCCCTTGACTCAGCTGCCTAACCAGAGCCTCCTAAGGTGTTGGTCGACAACCTCTCGAGCCAATTACCAATCCTCCTAGTAATTTTATACATGTGAAGTTAATCTGTCTGTCTTACCGAAACAATTTAGATGATTTTTTAGGTTGGACCTTGGCGAAGGATACCTTTTATTCCGAGAGTACGTTTCCTTGTGTTAATTTCCGACTTGCACGAGTGAATTTCGTTGCTTATAGTACACAATACTGGATTTTGATATAACTGGGTACACGGATTAGGATATAGGATTAGGCGAACAAATTCTCTGGCACGTAAAAGGTTTTAGGCGGCTAAATAAGCTAGTAAGTATCTAATTTATCATCTAAAGTACCCGCAAAATTAATATTGTATCACTTTCACAGACTTCCTGTCCTACCGTGACTCATCCGGATCATGGATGATCCAAGCGCTCTGTGATGCCATCGAGAAATATCATGAGGACCAAAATCTCCTAGATATGATCATCCAGATGAATCGGAAAGTTGCCTACGAAATGATCACTTACCGCTGTAGATGGAAACCGATGAATAATAAGAAGCAAATGCCAGAGACCAGATTCACTTTGACGAAGCATTTGAAATTGTGATTCTGTCCTGTTGCATCCAATCAGAATTTAAGCACTTTTATCAACGCGTTTATGATTCTCGATCATCATCATCTCTACCGAGCATATGTTTTCTCCAAGCGTCGCCACATTTTTGACACAGACACAACACAACAGCAATAATCATAAAGTAAAATAAACAGTGAAGAATTGCAAAAAAAGTACAATCAAGGTTCAAGAATTGCGCCGGGCGTGCCAATATGGCATGGGCACGCAATGGGTTACCAACACAGCATTTTCTGGGCGTCAGACACCCAGCGCGTATTTTCAGTTAGCACCGCGGTAGAGCCTCGAATAAATAAAATAGATGCTTAATATAATGTTAATTTGTAGGTGCAGAACTGAATTTTAAAAATATTTAAAATAATATAAAGTACTATGGCATTTATTTATATAGTTACAAAATGTACTTAGTATAAAATACGGTTCCACCAGGGAGAATGACTTCAATAACCACTTAAATAAAACTACGAACGCGTATAAAAAGGGCAAGGCTCAAGTGCTACAATATAATGGTTAAAATTTTCCCAAAATACATCCTGTGCTTTTAGCATCTTGCCGTGCGATTCTGTAAACATCTTACCGTGTAAACTTAGATGGATTGAGCTTGAAGTGAACTTTCATTCCACTTTGATTGGTTGGATTGACAGCTCATTTCATGTTAGGTTAGCATGAAGTGAGCCGTCCGCCTAAATTTTGACGATGAGTTATTTACAAAATCTTCACCTTTTCTTTTAATGCTACTTTAACCAGTACGCGGTTGCCAGTTGCTACTTAGTACTCTAGAATATTTCGGCCTAAATTTCGACAAAATTATGTAAATATATTGGAAATAAGAATCCCTTAAATGATTAAAGCCGCCTTTGTACAGTCAGGCAAATAAATTGTGTAGATTGAATATCACTTCTTACGTACCTTAGTAAAGCTTCAGTATACTGGGCATTATACCGAAAACTGGTAAATAGTTAACTGTCCTGACTTTACCACTATTGTAAATACTTAAATGAAGTGAAACTTAATAAAGTTTATTTCTCGATGTTGTGTTTTATTATTCCCTTTTAGCACCAAATGTGTACAATGTACAGTAAGGGGTCTAAATTGCAGTCAGATATCTATGTTTATAGTCACATGTACGGTCCTGTACATATAAGTGTGTGCGTGATGTTTCAACGCAAACAATAAGACAGCATACAGTCTAAGCATGAGGTGAAAGGGTGTGTTCAACGCCGCACAAAGATAAAAATATATACTTTCTCATTTCACTTAGATATAACTGCAAAAGTCCGTGTCTAGCCGGTTCAAAAGGAAGTATTAAATTCGTCATAGTAAATATCGTAACTCGTGGCAGACACGTAAGAGAGTGCAACTCCATAGCGGGATCCAAGACACAAGTTCAAATCTCGGCTGTACGAAGTTTCTTTTTTTGTATTTTTGGTAACCTAATACTCATGGTAACAAATAATGACTCGTAAGTTACGCGAAAGGAATGCATCTTAGAATAGGTATAAAATAAAAACAAAAGTTTATTAAGCATTCATTGTTAATATTATTCATACCCAACCATTAAAAAAATTAGAGTAATTTATTGATTATTAAATATTATTACAACTAATTTAAATAGTAGGCAGATACAAAAAAAAAGATAAGATTTAATTTTTAAATAATAATATGATATCTATTATTATTGAGGCTATAGATTAATTATTCGTTTTTTCTAGGAAAAGAGGATTGAAGCTTAACCTCAACAATACAATGTTTGGTACATATTTATTTCATATATATATATTTACATCCGGTGGAAGCGACACGTACGGGATAGATCGAGGTGGCAACACTTGGAGGGGACTGGGCTATGTCCAGCAGTGGACGTCCTTCGGTAGGAATGATAATGATAATATTTATTTTTCTTTTTCTATTAGTACTCCTATATAAAAATATCCTACCGACCGAACTGCCTGTTCCTTTAGAACATGGTACGGCTTATAAACAGTCGTTTTAGCAGCGCCATCTAGTGGCTAGTAAACGAATACTCTGCAAGGATGGTTACGCTTCTATTGAGCTTTGAGGGAACCATCGGCTGTAATCGATTAATTATCTTTGTGTCAATAGTTCGAGTATAGATTGTCAATAGGCTGTCAAGTGTCAATGTGGAATAAGTACGGTAATGACAGATCACATTTGGCGACTGTGACTGGCGTATGAGTAAACCTTGAATGTCTTAGTACCAACATTATTCGACTACGCCTTCAACTCTGTTGGTTTCGGTATCCAGCTTGGGATCCTTAAATAGATAAAATTCTCTTCTTCCATTTAATAATTGATCCGACTCATATCTCAGAGGCCGCTCACAGCGGGTACGCCTTGAAGAGTCTCCTTCGGATTGGTGCTAACTGCGTGTGTACCTCAGGATGGCGTTCTCTCTCCTCTTCTCTTTTCTATTTTTACTAACTCTGCCACTAGAGTCATCTGGTGTATCCTCCATCTCTATGCTGGCGACCTGCAGCTTTACAATCACTTTTTATTCAAGATACGAAAGCCGTTGTGTCCGCCGATAACACTGTCCTGGAGTTGATTGGGGAATGGTCGCGATCCCTTGGGCTACAAATCAACCCTAAGAAGTCTCAGGCCATGGTTATTGGCGGTAGGTATATGCGGAACAGGCTTGGTGTTGCGTCGCTATCTACTCAGGTTGAATGGAAATCATATTGAATACGCTAGGACAGGGATGGCGAACCTTTATTAGAAAACGTGTCATTCTAATTATATTTTTTTATGTGACAATGAAGGGCCACCAAAGAATTTTGACTTTATCTTAATTGACAAAAAATAAAACCCTGCTATGAATTAATCAATTCTTCTTCTTGTATTTAAATAAAAGGAGATGTTGGTGTCATTTCTGCTGTTGCTAATTACCTAAATGCTACATAACCTCATTTTTGCGTGCCCAAAATATTTTGTTGTGTGCCACCACAGGCACGCGTGCCATAGGTTCGCCATCCCTGCGCTAGGACAACTAAAAAATTGGGGGTGATCATGGACTCCTATTTATCGTGGACTGCCCATGTCGTTGCAGTCAGTCGTAAGATGCACTACGCGTTTCACTCGCTGAGATGCCTCCAGAGCTTTATGCCCTTGAACACCAAAATGTCCCTTGCTCAAACTCTCTATCAGCCCATCATCGTCTATCCGAAAAAAGTACAACGGACTTCCAAATAAAAACACTACAAAGTGAAATATAACTTGGAATTATATATTATTTGGAAGTCGGTTGTATTTTTTAGTAAAAAAAGTTTAAATCAATCTTAAAAAATAAATACAATATTTAATTGCCGCTACACCCGCATCAAAGCAGACAAAAACCGACCGAGCCAGCCTTTACCGAAACAAAAAAAAATAACGTGCATACTAACCGTAGCGTCATCCATCACGACACTTCCTTTGGGGTAAGGGGGCGGCAGAAAAGGGGGTCTGGTCACGCAAACCTGATTACAAGCCTTCAGTTGTGTAACATTTTTAACGCCCTTACGCCAACCATTAATCTAACAATTTCATTCTTTAGAACAAATTACCAGAAAATATGGTAGTCATTTTTATTCTATATTCTTGAGTAGGGTTGACGTTCTGGAAGAGGATGTGATTTTGGTGTAAGTAA
The DNA here is from genome assembly GCA_964057195.1 of Orthosia cruda. Taxonomy (NCBI): domain Eukaryota; kingdom Metazoa; phylum Arthropoda; class Insecta; order Lepidoptera; family Noctuidae; genus Orthosia; species Orthosia cruda. The sequence goes on along the minus strand of CAXKVB010000113.1, from coordinate 27,997 downwards.
GAGTAGCAGTTTTTGTGTACCTATCTTGTGATTGCGTTGATGTAACAAGCTTTGCAATAACGTAGTATAAGAACAGTGTTCGGAGTAGTAAACTTCGAACAATGAAGTTTCAGAGTGACATAGGTCTCTCAGTCAAATAGGTACGGTTTTGTTTGCGTTGATGCGGGAGATGGTTGAGCTGAGTGGTGCCAATCCATGCGTCATATTCGTGAACGGGCGCCATCAGTTGGGATTGGTCATAACTTAACTGCTTCAGCCTGCTTTTAACTATATACTTATTTTATTATTGAATAGTTTGTTTTACTCTAGACGCTTGTAAGTACACGTCTTTTTAGATCGTTCTCACACATAATAAATGTGTGAGAACGATCATAACATAACGATTTCCAACAAATATTATGATGTACCTAAATAATTGTAATTAAAACTGATGGAAAAGAATGTCCGTGGAGTTTCTTGGACTGTCTTCTCCATAGAGACCTACTGACGCTTGCGAAGATTCATATTTTGTTTGACAACTCAAAAGTGCCTATAAGGTTTATTTGAAATAAACTATTTGATTTTTGTTTTTTTATAACACATTTGTCTCTTATTTCACTAATTTCAATTTCGTATGTATCTCATAAAACGCACGGATTATCAAGATGTTCCGTCAAAACGAACGATGCTTTTTTAAATCTTAGCAAAGAGTTTTAGGTCAGAAAAGTGGTCAACGTTTTATGAATAAAATTAACTTTGGGAGATAAAATATATCTAATAAATGAACATCTAATTCTTTAATTTAATTAATATTGACCATAAATAACAACCATTTATGTATAACAAAAAACAAAAATATTAATTTACTTTATTAGTAATACTGGCTGTTTTTGTGCTTTGACACATTCTGTTGACATGACACCGAAATATGAAAAAACAGTACGGAAACTACCTACAAACGCTCGAACCGGCACACTCACACAGACATGCTCATCGACGAGACCCCTAGGCGGCTCGCACTACTGACAGCATCGCGACAACCGATGTAGCAATACTCCTATGCTATTTGTTGTACTTGAATAGATGCACTATCATGGCATTCAGGTACCTTAATTATACGTAAACTTGAAGCAACATCCAGATGTATAATTACTGACAAGTATGTTAAACAATTGTATATTGTATTGCAGTAGGCGCAATATCAGGAGCATTCAGATACCATAACTACATACAAGTGAATTGTATGTAATTATGGAGGGAAAGAGTATCGAGTAGTGTGAGCGAAAACGTTCCAAACCAGAGGCTGTGACAGTGTCATTCAAAATGCCACAATTTCAGGAATTCGATAGCTCTTGGCATTTGGTGGCATCAATTTAGTTCAATATCAGATTTGATGCCACGAATTATGCTAGCCGCTGGTCACAGCTGCCATTGGGTAGTCAGAAGTTTAAAATCATTCTTAGAAATAGATATATGATATAGTGCAATGTTTTCTTAAGATGTCTAAAATTCCGTAATACGTGATAAGTATTGTGCGTCCGCCACAACAGGCAACTAGCGCCTATGAAAATCAGAAGTAGGTTCCAGAGGCACCGTAAATGCTTTGCGATCGCTGAGACAAATCTGGAATACGAGTATCTTAAGTCAATCTGCCTGACGTTTTCCACTATTGGTTGGGGTCGGCTTCCAGTCTAGTCAGATGCAGCTGAATACCAGTATTTTGCTTGGCGTGACTGCCTATTTGACCTCCACAAACCAATAATTGGGTAACACAAAACTCCTTGGCAATACTGTTGTTTGATTTTCTGGCTTCTGAAGGTGTATTCCCGTTGTCCCCGTTAATTTATAGTAATACTAGCTTCTGCCAGCGGCTTCGCCTGCGTGTATTATACATTATCAATCTTCCGTTGCGTAGTTTTAAAGATCTAAGCATACATAGGCACAGACAGCGGAAAGCGACTTTGTTTTATACTATGTAAGGAAGGATATAATATTCTTTTCAAATTATGTCCGTTGTCTCCGTTGCGTTAAAATTATTTTCTCAAAAATGGTATGTAATATTGCCATAACATCTCTAAAAAGTCTCCAGAAAGTGAATTCTACCGGAGACTTATTCACAACTGTCCAGTAAGTAAGTATGTAATTTACTTACTGGACAGTATTAGGGATAGGTCCGATATATCAAAACGTAACTTATATCGGATATGTGTTAGATATCATATCATATCGATATCAATATCAAAATAACCGATATTACAAAAACTATATCTAATATAACTGTACTACTAATACCGATATCTGAAAACCGAACCAAACCATTTACTTTTCAAAATCAATGACGAACAACGAACAAAAATAATTATGCCCGCGTTAGGCCTTTTTATTCGCGCGATTTTTCGCTCATTCTGCGGCCTATGGAATTGTATGAAGCTGCACGCATTGCGGTAAAAAACTACATAAATCCGCGCAAATAAAATCGCAGTGCCTGCTAAGCCTTAAAGTGTTCATTTGTTTTTTTTTTTCAATAAATAGCTTTCAATTAGCAAGCCAGTTCGAAATTTAAATAAAACCTTTGATAAGTTACCTCCTTGGTTGCCATGTTTCGGTGAAAAAGATCGTTCCGTTTTTAAATTACACGACAGATATGAGGCCGCTACACACGACAGATATGGATTTTCATACAACTTTTGCCGGCCGCTGCTCTCATGTATTTGGTCTGTACTGCAATTTCGATTTTTCTCGAAGAAGGTTGTCAAAATAATTCTCAAATTTCCAAACATGTTTGAGAAAATATAAATAAATGCCCCCGGTAAATCGATCACAATATCTATCAGTAATTGCCCTAATATGAATGTAACCTAAAATATTAATTAAACGAATTTTTTGTTAAACTTTCATTCATTTTTGAGAATATTGTATATAATATATAATAAGAAATTCATTATACAAGCCTCAACCAGTAAGAAAGACATCCTGGCCTCGTATATAACCGGACCTCACCTGCGGTTCGGTCCGGTTAACTTATACTTGGCCAGGAAGTCTTACTTACTGGATTCTGCAGTAATGTACTATTTCACAAAAATGGTATGTAATGTTGCCATAACATCTCTAAGAAATATCCAGAAAGTGAACTCTACTGGAGACTTATGCACAACTGTCCAGTAAGAAGCGAGATTTTAAATTTGGAATCTCCTACTGTCCAGTAAGTAAGTATGTAATTTACTTACTGGACAGTAGGTCATCTTCTTTAGATCTGCTTAGAAAAAAAACATAGTACCAGACACAGATTAGAGTTTAGCCATTATAACATGGTTATAGGAAGGAGGCTCCAAATATATATCTATCTCTCTTTTTGGTATGACATTTTTTGAGATAGATATATTTTTGGAGCCTTAAACAGCCATTTCATAGTCTGTGACACTTAACGCGACGCAGAAAAAATATTCACGTTTGGTTTATACGTTTTACATAGAAGAGTCATTAGAAAATAAAAATGAAATTACAAGCAATATAAATAAAAAAAAAATATTGAATACACAAAACACACCATCTTCGACATCATCTCCCCGCAGCCATCTACATCGCGCCAACAGCAGCTAAGCCTGACTCTGCAGCCATCTACCTCTCGCCAATTACCGACTACTATTCCCCTGCCCGTAATATCATCGCAAACATCCACCTTCCCAAACAACCAAATTAATGTTTCACAGACATTTACTGCCAGCCAAGAGTCGGTTAATTAAGATGACAAACAAATATAAATGCCCCCGGTAAATCGATCACAATATTTATCAGTAATTACCATACTATGAATGTAACCTTCAATATTATTTAAACGAATTTGTTGTTAAACTTGCTTAAATTTTTGAGAAAAGCATTATACAAGCCTCAACCAGTAAGAAAGCCATCCTGGCCTCGTATATAACCAATACTCACCTGCGGTTCGGTCCGGTTAACTCATACTTGGCCAGGAAGGCTTACTTACTGGATTCTGCAGTAATGTACTAATAAGTGACAGTTCCTTAGAGAGACTAACCGTATGGTGTCGGACGTAAAATGCCGCAGGCACCATGCCTGCAGGGCTGTGGTGGTACTCTTTTTTAAGAAGGGTGATAATGCCTGGCTTAAGAATTACAGGCCCATCTTGCTTCTTAGTCATGTCCACGAGCTGTTTTCAAGAATCATCACGAATCGTCTCGCACGCAGATTTGACGCATATTTGATTTACAAAATATATTTTATTTTAGTTGTAGGCTCGCCGCACTAAATTACCCACGTTAATTAAAAATTATAGTAAGATACGTGTAATCTCAACTGTCCGTTGTCCCCGTTGCCCTTGTCTTCATAAGGGGGACAACGGTAAGGAAATTTTATGACGTTCTGTTGTCCCCGTGACGGGGACACAGATTTCGGGGACAACGGGATTACACCCATCTGACTACCCGTAACGATTGTCAATGATCTACAAATCATAGCTAGGACCACTTTTCGTACTTTCCGAGGCAGGGAGGTGTCCACCCATCCAAGGAAAGACCTCGGCCAGCGTAACTTAACCTTGAATAACGGCTCGAGTGGATGTCATTACTTAGTGACGAGCTACCCTCGAAAATATCATTATATCCTTCAACTATCACTCACGTTACGTCCAACTGATTATTGAGTTGTACAATCACGTTCGAAGCTGTGGTACGAATTTGATATTGACAGGCCAGCAACTTTATGTCGAAACATCGTGAACCAGCATGTCCTAGAACCAAAAATTCGAAGACATTTGTCACACAACCCGCACTGGGCCCGCGTTGTTAATTTACGGCCCATTCTCTCACAGAGAGGAGGCCTGTGACTGTGGACCCAGCAGTGCATTACACGAACATTAAAAGTCTAATGATGATGATTAAAGATAATTGTCTTATTAGAGTAGTGGTAGAGATAGAGAGCAGTGGTGGCCCAGTCAGAGAGCAGTGGTGGCCCAGTAACGAGCAGTGGTGGCCCAGTCAGAGAGCAGTGGTGGCCCAATAGAGAGCAGTGGTGGCCAAGTAAAGAGCAGTGGTGGCCCAGTCAGACAGCAGTGGTGGCCCAGTAGAGAGCAGTGGTGGCCCAGTAAAGAGCAGTGGTGGCCCAGTCAGAGAGCAGTGGTGGCCCAGTAAAGAGCAGTGGTGGCCCAGTAAAGAGCAGTGGTGGCCCAGTAGAGAGCAGTGGTGGCCCAGTAAAGTGCAGTGGTGGCCCAGTAAAGAGCAGTGGTGGCCCAGTAAAGAGCAGTGGTGGCCCAGTAGAGAGCAGTGGTGGCCCAGTAAAGAGCAGTGGTGGCCCAGTAGATAGCAGTGGTGGCCCAGTAAAGAGCAGTGGTGGCCCAGTAGAGAGCAGTGGTGGCCCAGTAGAAAGCAGTGGTGGCCCAGTGGTATCGGCCGCGACTTACAAATTGTAGGTCGTGGGTTCGAGCCCAGGCTGGCGCTTTACTTTCTGTAAATTATTTTATCACCATTGCTCTAAAAACGGTGAAGGAAAACATCGTGAGGAAACCGGCATGTCCTAGAACCAAAAATTCGAAGACATGTGACATTCACCAACCCGCACTGGGCCCGCGTGGTGGATTACGGCCCATTCCCTCTCACAGAGAGGAGGCCTGTGTCGCAGCAGTGGGAACATTAATAGGCTGATGATGTATGTATGTCTTATTACCACTGATGTCCGGCTGAGTGTACGGAGTACAATCCGTTGATGCTAAAAGGGAATAAAAAAACACAACATTGAGAAAAAACTTTATTAAGTTTAACTTCATCTGTATACTTACAATAGTGGTAAAGTCAGGACAATTAACTTTTTAAGAGTTTTCGCTACAATTCCCACTATACTTAAACTTTACTAAGGTACGTAAGAAGTGACATTCAATCTTCACAATTTATTTGCCTGGCTGTACATACTGCCGTGATATATCTATAATGCCGTTATCTATTCCGTTGTTTTGAATAATATGCAAAAACCGCGCTAAAATTTAAACTGATGTAACTTTTTAATGACAACACCTATTTGAGACTTGGAGGTACCAAAACATAGATCAAGTTAAATACTTTCGAATGACTCCCCTGTCATATCGTACATATAATTTAATTACGTGAAAAAACGTTTTTTTGCGTTTTAGTTTATCGTGTTGCCGAAATCTTATGGGTCATCGACTAAAATGCCGCTACTTAGAGCTTAACGGCTGTTTAGTGTATCTATTTCATAGCAAAATATTGTCTGTTAAAATGCAAAAAAAAAACTCTTCAATAAATAAATAAAACGTCGTTATTAGGGCATGTAATATCGGAAGGTTTTCAATTACGATATTGACTGCCGATATTAGATCTCAATATCGGAATTCCGATATTAATATCGGAGTTGGGCTCATTTGTTAGATATCGCGCATCTTTTTGTTAATTGCACAAATTCGGTATAAGGTTGGATTTAGTACAATAAAAAAAACATTTAGTACAATAAAGATTTTCTATGGTGTCTCTCTCTTTTCAGCAATGACTGGCATCGGGCGCTTATTTAACTTAACTTCGCATTTGTTCCAAGAACGAATAACTACTAACGTCGTGTCTTTCTGAAAAAGGTTAATGCTAAAAAAAACGAAAATGAATAGGTAATAATGATTTTTAAATCAGTTCAGTTTGTACTAGCCAAATCCATGCATGGGATATAGGAGATGTGTAACAAATAATTGAAATATAATTTCTGCTTATTAAGTTAATTGTTTTTTAATAACTAGAATACATTCTGAGTATAGTCTTCTTCATTTAATGCTTTCTAATCAGAGGGATTATTATTATACATTGATAGGAATAGGTATCGTAGAGATCGACGATTACCGTATTGATTTTCTGTTACTACAACTTGAGCATTTTTATTTAAGTTAAACGAATCCTGGATTGCCGAGATAAACTTATTTCGTAAAACAATTAGGTACAATAAACTTAATTAAATGAAGCAATGGTATAATATAATTATTCCAACTTAATTTTGTTCAAAATCAATGGAATATCAATAAAATAATTGTGTGGATACAATGTAGTCAAGTAGTAGACGTTTATTTATCCAACAGATTAGTGATCGAATAGACTAATTTGTTGTATTTAATACAAGCAAAAGACTAAACAATATCAAGCTTTAATTTATTGAGGCTTCTGAGCAAGAAACACATTAGAAATTTGAGAGAAAGTTTAACAATGATTGGTACTTGTTCCGAAACAGCCCTCTCAAAAGTATAAAAAAGTATCTAAGCGAACTGATTAACATTGGCCTTCCCCATGTATCGCCATATTAACGGATCCCGTGCGTAGATTCCAGGAACCTAAGCGTCATTCAATGAAAATATCATTGTTACAACGGGTTCTATGAAGCTATGTTTCTTTATAGGTAAAATTTTTAGCAATCTCAGGACTGTAAATCTGGGATTCAGTTTAGGTAAATAAGCGCCTAATTATTCGATCACTGTTAATCACCGTAGTCAATGGGTTTAACCGTGCTATCGCGTTCGGCGCTTCACAATGAGCTAAAATATAGGTTTTCTCTGATTCCGAGATTCCGATATTACGGGATGCCGAGATTCCGATATTCATGCCCTAGTCGTTATAGCACATAACGTCGAATTAGCTTAACATTATGGAATATGGAACTAACTCATGTTAGACTTTAGTGCGTTTAACGGTACTTAACTGCTTGTATGTCTGGTAACCTATTGCATTTAAATTTAAGGACAAAACTTAAATCATTGTTAAGCTTAAACAAGGTTAAACTCAAAACCTTATAGTTTAACGGCTTTATAGCGCAACAGTATCGCAAAATAGTGAACCATATTTTGTACAAAATGAAGTTAAAGTTATTAAAAATAAAGACATTTTTTTTGATAATAGTCATTGTTTTAACAATCACTATTTAGAGATGATGGGTGATGCAGAGACGAATAGTGGTAGGTGCAATATTGAGAATAAATCACGATAGGTAATATTTATTCAAATACAAAGATATAAATACACTATATACACAAACAACTTAATAGACTAAATACACGAATATATTTAAACAGATAATTAGAGAACATTAATGCTGTGGTGATACTACTCGCGAACTTTCACTTGAATGCTTTCGATATGCTAAAAGGTGGCACCCATGTGCCATCCTTTCTTGAGGGAGCGCATTCCACAGAGAAATAGACTAAACGAAGAAATAACAGTGAATGAAGTCAGTCCGGTGAGTGGGACATTGAAGAAGACGGTTATGTGAAGACCGAAATTTTTATTGTGGTTGGCGCAAATGTATTGAAAGTGAGGAGCCAGATAACTAGGAGGCTGGAGGAGTCAAGAAATGAAAACAAGGTAGTTAATAGCCTTTGCTCTCTGCGCTGGCATATGGGCAACCACTTTAAAATAGACCGATGCGCAGAGACATGATCATATTATTTACGCAAATTAAAAACAAATCGAATGCAGTAATTTAGAAGACGGTCAAGTTTTTTAGAAGATTTCGTCTCTTCATCAGAATGCTTCGAGGGCTCCCCGTGATGATCGCATGACACTTATTGGGGCTTACAGCAACGCCAAAGCTATTAGACTAGGCTTTTATAGCTAATAAGTCCCCGTTTAAATAAAAAAAAACAAAATCAAAATTATTTTGTTTATTTCACATAGGCCTACATGGGCACTTATAAAACGTCGACAAAAGGTGCACGGTTCGGGTTGGTCGTTTCCTATGGAGAAGAACCGGCAAGAAACTCCATGGTTACTCTTTTAACACATTAAACGCCGATTCAAATTTGGTGATGTTCCGTTTGGGCCATGGGGCTCACCGGTGAGCGACAGCAATACTACCCGTTCAGGCCGTGGGGCTCACCGGTGGCCGCGCGACGGGCTCGTGTTTGAACTCATTTTTCTCGCTGGAGGACACAGTGCCGGTACAAAACTATATTGAGCGTGCCCGGCGCGGCCCTGGAGACCAGTTTACGCATGCTAGCTCGTTTCGACACTAGGTATAAAAAAAGCCTTTGTTGATTTTTTGGCTAAGTACACAAGATGTGGTTTTAAAATAAAAGAAGGTTTAAAAAATATATGTTTTATTAGAAAATATTTAAAAACGTTTTATTATACGTTAGGCAATCACTTATTTTTGAACTTAGTAAAAAATAAACTAAATAAACTTCGAAAAAAACTTAAAAAACTTCTCAAAAAATTACTACGTATTTAACAACTTTGTCATGAATATTTGGCACATAAATGAAATCAGTGTTAACAAAAATAATTCTCTTCTTTGAGGCTAAAAAATTGGTCAATGATGAAGCACATTGAAGCAAGATATGCAGAGAAAAGGTTTCTCCGGGCATTGTGGACAAAACGTTCTCACCTTTTTAGTCTTGTTTTTGGCCTACTTTCTGCCGTAAGTAGCTACATTAATTTTGTAGCAATTCACACATGTTCGCCTGCTTGTTCTGGCTTGTCCTTCTTTTTGTTGCAGTTTGTGTGCCATTCTTCTAGGTCTTGCAACTGGAACATCTTGTTGGCTGCAAAACGACTTCAGTAATTCTAGCCGAAAGTCTGCCATTTGTATTTTCTTGCCAGTGACGCTTTGATACAAGACCAGTGCATTGACCACTGCTGTGTTCAGGAGAAGGTTGATTGCATACTTCTTGTACCATTTTATCGATTTCCTCAGTGGAGTTGAGTAAGCAGCCATCTGATCTGACATATCTACAGCCCCTTTAGCGCCGTTATAGTCAATGACTATTTTTGGTTTGGAAACAGTTCTGTTGCGTTTTCGGACATTCTGGAATCGCACTGAGTGTTTTGTGGACAGCAAAAAGACGTCTCTTTTATCCTTCCACTTCATTACAGTTATGCCCTCACTGCTTTCCTTTGCCACGAATTGGCCTCGCTTCAGTTTAGCATTTACTACATCCTTTGGCAGATGCTTCCGGTTCTTCCGAATGGTGCCTACGAGATGAGTCTCTGCATCCAGAAGTTTTTTGGCAAGATCTATACTGGTGTACCAGTTGTCGGTCACTAGTGTATGTCCCTTGTATAAAAGATCGCTGCATAGAGACATAACTACGTTCAACGGTGTAGTATTGACTTCGTCGTTGTTCTTTCCTGCGTATACATTTATTTTGTATGTATATCCAGGAATGGTACATAGCTTGAACTCCTTTATACCATATTTATGCCTTTTTTGTTTATTGTACTGCCGAAAAATGATTCGTCCGCGAAAAGGCACCACGCTTTCATCTATGCAGATCTCTTCGGAAGGGGTGTAGTTTTTTTGGAAGTTCCTGTTCACAACTTCGAGCAATTTCTCAATCCTGTGTAATCTATTAGATTTATTGTCTTCGTCTTGCTGAGAAAAGTGCAGCATTTGCAACAGCAGCTCAAATCGGTTTCGACTCATTATTGTTCGAGGAAAATTCTGTTCAAGTACAGGATCTTTTGACCAATAGTCGGATATTTTGGGTAATTTTACGATCCCCATGAAAATAATCAATCCGAAAAATCGTTTCATCTCTGCTGCGGATGTTGGTTTCCACTGGCGAATTCGCGCAGATTTAGATGCTGCGCCAGACCCTGTGACTTTATTGATAGCAAAGCTATTCGTATAATCCGCCACCATTTCGAATATTTCGTCAGGTACTAAAAGATGATAGAAATCTGCTGGGGTCTTACCGACCATTTCTCTTACAAGTCGTGGATCTAATCCTGGGAATTCAGTGTACGGGATAATCCGACGCTGATTACCTTTTGGTTGGTGCCATATGGTAGATGATGCAGGAAGCGACGCGGTGTGACCAGAAGTACTTGGCACGGCATTTTCAAGTTCAATGTCGCTCGTGTCAGTAATGGACAGAACTCGTCGACGTCGCTTTCGTAAAGGTGGTTGTAAGTCATACTCTTCCTCAGACTCCGAACTTAGCTGAAAGCTACTATTGAGCAAGGAAATTTCAATATTATCAATCTGCGTCAAATCGTCATTTGTTATTTCAAAGTCTTCAAAATCATCCATGATTCACACCACACTTTTCCTTAGAGTCAGGCAGGATACAGTTTATTCACTTTAGAGATAACCAGGGTAAAACTTTCACTAAAACAATCCAAAATAATTATGTAATAAGAAATATTAACAATGCGCGTGACCTTGCATGCGATTACTCTCTAATGGCGCGTGTCTAGCGCACGCAGTGCTTCCGGGAATCCCGGAGGGCGCGGGGTGTGGCCGGCGCCCCGACCCCGCGGCCCCGCGCGAACGAAATGCAGATTTTCTACGGCGTGCGCCGTGGTGGTCACCAGTGTACGGCAGCAATTATTTCGTTAATTCTTTGGATAGTAATAAGAAATAATTATTTAGAGTAGGGTTTTTGACTATTTTAAACCGTATGAGCCAATAAAATATAATGTGTAAAATTTGTCGAAATCGCGAATCGGCGTCAGCCCATATGGAAAGTATAGTGTCGCTCACCGGTGGCCACCACGGCGTTCAATGTGTTAAAAATGTTTTGGTTTTACAATATTTCCATGTTACAGCATTAGTACTTAGATATGGGGGGACAACGTAGGCCCGACAATAAGTCGTAAGAAACTAAAAAAAATATTAAAAGAATATATATTATATAAAAAAGTTAAAAAATGTTAACTAGCATCTAGAAGGCCTACAATGTTCACACATTCACAAAGCAATCGGTAAAAGAATCTATACAAAGGTTAAAAAAAAAGAAGTATAACAAGACTAAATTTATCATGTGGCACAAATGTTGTTATCAGTGCTGTAACTATTCTTAGCGAAAGGCTATAAAGATGATTGAAAACCATTGTAAAAAGTCTAATTAAAAGAAGGAAAGAAAAATGAGATTGAGAAAAGTTAGAGACATACACATATTTGTGCCGTTTACGAGTTACCAGGGAAGCTGCATGCGCAGAAGGAGCAAAGGCCAAATTTTTTATCTTCAACGTTGTCCCTGATTTTATAATATGCTTTTTTAATAAGGACACGTTTGATGTAGTTTTTGAACTTACCATCGGTCAGTTCTATAACTGACTTTGGCAACTTGTTATAAAAGCGTATACTGTTTATAAGAAAAGACTTGCTAGTTTTCGTTAGTCTGAATTTGGGTATTACAATTTCGTGCTTACTGCGTGTATTTAAATTATGGAAGTCGCGTCTAGTTTTGAAAAACCCTCGATTTTTACGTACATACAAAATACATTCCAAAATATAAAGTGAAGGTAGAGTCAGTATATCGATCTCTTTAAATTTTTCTCTGAGGGACCCATTTTATAGATTGCGCGGATTGTCCTCTTTTGTAAGAGAGAATTTGTCAATAACATCAGGTACTTCGTCGACACTCCTCTGACAATACGACTGAAGATCACATGCATACAGATGATATGCACACTGAAGTTCGTAAGTAATGAGATTAATAAAAATAGAAAAGGCGAAAGAATGCCGAACGCCAGTTTCCAAGTCACACCAACGAGATGAAGAATCTCCAACGTGAACCGACTGCTGACGCTCCTGAAGGTGAACCATTCCAGTGCTTCGGGGAAGGCCATCAAATAGTACTGAATGGCTAACAAGACTCGTGACTGACGGTATTGAAGGCGTTCCATCTAAGTTTACACGGTAAGATATTTATAGAATCGTACTGCAGGATACTAAAAGCACAGGATGTATTTTGGGAAAATTTTAACCATTATATTGTAGCACTTGAGCCTTGCCCTTTTTATACGCGTTCGTAGTTTTATTTAAATAAATAAGTAAAATAAAATAATCTTTATTTCGGACAAGTAAAATCCACATGGGTTAGTAAATAAGAAAACTTGTAACTATGTTGGTACACTCTTAATTTCTAAAAAATAATATCTTATAAACTTTTAAGTAACGAGGTTGTTGATCCGAATGCATTTCAGAACAACATCCCCTAACAACGGAGTTTTCTACCTCCCGGCTATGGTTTTTAGGATTGAGTTGGAGCTAGCCCGCACCCTGCAGAGCAAAGAGGAAGAGATCTGCCTGACGTTGGCATGAAAATCATCGACGTGAGATTCCGCGAACATACCTGATACATTGCAAAAACGGGGCAGCCCCATCAACTTCCTGAGCCCGTTATTATATTGGACCTGTAAGGCGCTAATAGCCCGCTGAGTGTACTTGGTCCACAGGCTGCACATGTAAAATATTTGGCAATAAGCTTTAAAAAAAATATTATGAACTGGTACACTCGCTCCAACTCATACCCATTGAGTTTAATTGGGGGCACCTATTCCGGACATTTACCACGACGGCCTTAAGGCTAGCTTTTCCCTACGAAGTAGGTATTTATCGCACCACTGTTACCGCGAAGCGAGTGGCGCGCTCGCGTGTGCGTAAAGCTGACAAAAAAACCACAGTAAAGGTGTGTAGAGAAGGTTTATTTTACTATTGCTTTTAAAAGTTACTAAAATACGAGAGTAACAATGCGTGGTAACTAAATAATAACTTATAGTGTGTACTTTAGTTTTAAAAAAATGGCGTAAATTGTATTTTATTTATTCAATTATTTGACTACCTAACTATTTGTGTTTTTTAAAACATAAAAGAAACAAAAAGAAAAAAAAAATAACTGTTGTTGCATCAAAATCCAAGATGGCACCGATGGAAATTGCCAAAATTTTAGTCATGGGTGTCATTTTTATGGTTTTTGGGGTCGCTGAATGCAAATTAGTGGTAAAACTAAAATTCCAAAATATCCATAGTTTTCGGGATGGGTAATTGTGAATACGTGGTAAAATGAAAATATAAGATGACGCCAACCGAAATTTCTGAAAGTTTCGTCATGGGTGTCATTTTCAGGGTTTTCGGGGTATCTAATTGCGAATTTGTGCTCAAAATATAATTCCAAGATGGTGCCGACCGAAAGTTTTGAAAGTTTCGTCATGGGTGTCATTTTCAGTGTTTTTGGGGTCGCTAAATACGAATTTGTGGTCAAATTGAAAATAGCTATCTTGTATTTTCAATTTGACCACAAATTCGTAAGTCGCTAAATACGAATTTGTGGTCAAAATATTATTCCAAGACGGCGCCGACCGAAAGTTTTGAAACTTTCGTCATGGGTGTCATTTTCAGGATTTTTGGGGTCGCTAAATACGAATTTGTGGTCAAATTGAAAATACAATATCGCGCCGACCGAAATTTCTGAAATTTTGGTCATGGGTGTAATTATTAGGGTTTTTGTGGTCGCTAAATGCGAATTTAAGCAGTACTTATTACTCAAACAAAAGGAATCCGGAAGATAAGCTTACCCGGGGTTTGCACGCAGTTAGTATTACTGCCCTTAATCCATTTTCATTATATTGAACTTCTTGCGAACACCACACCACACATGATAACATACACATCACTCTGTTTTATCCAATACCAGCAAAACACTATTCTATGTATTCTTGTCGCCTGGTTTATTTACACTTATTTATTTACACTATTTCATGACATAATTCTTTTGACAGCCGACCATAGATTTCCTTTTTTTTTCCATAGGTATTTTAGGTCATTATAGGTATTTTAGGTTCCGTATGGTGCCGGACGTAGAGAATTTCACCATCTCATGTCATCCCGTGGGTGTCGTAAGAGGCGACTAAGGGACAAACCAGAGAATGGGCAGCAGCGTTCTCTGTGCTTCTATAGCAACCATACTGCGATCGCCAACCCGCCTGCCAAGCGTGGCGATTTTGGCAAAACCCCCCCAATGAATAGCACAAATAAAAAATGGCCCCTGGCAGCTTGCCTACCCTCGACTACGGTAGCGGTCGAGGCTACGGCATGGCAAGGGGTGCTAAGAATCTCCGGAAGAGATCCGGCTACCCCAACAATCACCGACGACTGGACCTGGCAACGTACAACACGCGCACACTTCGGACCGACGAGAAGGTCACCGAACTCGAAGAGGAATTGAGCAGGTTGCGATGGAGTATTATAGGGTTATCTGAAGTCCAAAGAGAGGGTAGGACTCGATAATCCTCAAATCCGGTAACCTGCTCTATTTCCGAGAGGGTGACCGGCAGTCCCAGGGTGGTGGTGGGTTTAGGTAGTGAATCTTTCATAATCTTCCAGAAAAATAAGAAAATGATCAAAGAAACATCGGTTTAGTGGCCTTTTCAGTTTTTTTTTTGATCCAGCGAAGTTTTCGATATCATGTTTTGAATCTCAGAAATGATGATGTAGTCAACTACAATATATATATATTTTTGCATTTAAACTATCACTATTTGTATGTTTAATAATGAATCAAAGAGATGTAAAAGTGAGGCTACCTGTCCTTAACCTACATTAGCCAGTTCAAAATGACGTATCATACGTACAATATGTCGATATTAAGGTCATTCGATACTCTGTACTTCGATATTTGGGACATTCGATACTCTGTACTTTCGATATTTAAGTCTTTCGATGTCACTTTAGAAGAAAATTAGATTTTAGATATAATGGACGTAGGTTATCTAACCATTCGACATTTTAAACTTACGTTATTTTAATTTTGGTTTATGGTCATTCGATATTTAAGGTATTGATGTCTTGAACGTCACCTATCTTAAGCACCTATCTGAATCAGTCCTTAATTATTCTCAATTTTTCTTGTCATTGTGTCTCATGGACACTAAAGTTTTTCATCATTTATCGTCTCTGAGGTAAATTATGTACGGTATGCCTTTTTTTTCTAATTAAAGTGAAATTCTATATCTATTCTATATATTAATATTATCATAGATCATTTCGGACAAAAGGAAGCCTTGGTTTTAACGTAGTTTGGGGTTTTACAGTAACATAATTATATTTTACTAAAGAAAACTTAAAAAAAAACAATAACAAAAAAATAACAATAAAATAGCTTTAATTCTATTAACAATATCGGCATACGAAGCACGTAGACTTCGGAACCAATTCAAAGTTTCAGTAGCTTTGTCAAAGTGAACCTTGTCTCCGGCATTTGCTTCTTATTATTCATAGCCTTATTAGAAGGAGTATATGTGGTCTTTTCGTACGCCACCAATCGGTTCATAAGAGTGATCATGTGCAAGAGATCCAGGTCTTCATGATGGTGTTGGATTATGTGGCAGAGAGCTTGGATCATCCAGGATCCATTCGTGTCTCGGTAGGAAAGGTAGTCTGTGGAAAGAGGTAACAAATCATTGGTGATGGAATGCTTTTGAAGTGTAGTAAAATGATTTTATAACAATTTATATATATATATATATAGTTATTATAATTACAATAAACTCGACTGCAAAAACCCGACTACGTATCGAATCGCGCTCTGAAAAATTCTCATAAAAGTCTTATGTGAAGATATTCTTACAGGATAGCCGTGGTCGTATGCCACATAGGCATAAAGATTGCTTACTAACTACTGTTGTAATGTTTTGTTGTTTAAGTTTAAAGAACCCGTAGTGTTTATAAATTCCCTGGACTCCACACAAGGATTCCTTGTGATGTGTGTTGTGATATGACCACGGATATCTTCTTCGTTATTATTTTCATAACACGGTTTCTTTTGTAGTCTGGTTTCAGATATTACCCGACCATTTTGGGGTGCAGTACCGCTAGAATTGGCTTCAGCTTCGCCATAGTCAGATAAAAATTGTATGCAATGATCAAATGAATGCAAGCAAAGGCTAGTTATATTAATATTTTTGAAATGTTCTAATTAAGCTCTTTCATTTGATACCCAAGACGGCACTTTCAAATTTTTTTATGTCTTGATTTTGTGTCCTCTAGAGCGTGCCATATTATATTTATTTATTGTGACGTCACATAGCCGATAACCAGCCTTTGATTAAGGTACTACTAATGGTACCTCTTTTATCAAATTATGATAAGGAGTTTAGAAGTTATGAGGGAACAGATGAACATACATACAAACCGATAAAATCATAAACACTCCTTTTGGATTCGCCGTAGTCGTGTAAATGCCTGTAGATTTTCGCGGTGGGATCTCGTACTATAAAGGGTATTCTATACTTGTATTACCTTCAACTGTAGAACAGAGCACAAGGAAGTCAGCATGAGTAGGAACAGTAAGAACACTGTCACTATGGCTGTCTAGGGACACCGTGTTGCCGGCATCCATACTGCCGCCTCTGCAAGCCTGTAATTATTTTTTAAATACTTCACGTCCACTAGGAGAATTTACCCTGTAACATAATATAAGCTCATATATCAAACAACTAAACCGGGAAACTATCTGTAGACCATATAAATATTTGTTCCGTGAGGGAATCGAACCCGCGACACGCAGTGCAGCCGACGATCGCTCATCAACCACTGCGCCATGCCGATAATAATACTCGTATGATTAGATAAGAAAACCCTTTTTTACAAAAAACTTTTCAGTCCATAGATACAGTATTTTATATTTCTATGCTTTAGTCATATTTTTGAACGCCTAAATGTATCCCTGTCTAGCCATCTTTCACACAATTCCTTGAAGATTATTCGTTCTTTCTCTTCTCATTGCTTTTTATACAATTTGAGCATTGCCTAAAATTGTTCAACTAGCCGGGTGCAGCTGAATATCATGGAGAGACTGCCTTTCTTACCTCCAAAATTGTGACCAAGTTAAACATACATACAGTCGAACTTTCTCCTTTTCGGGAAGTCGTTTATATATACACAGTATCGCTGGAATAGCTGGAAAGGGTCGCTGCAACTGCTTTTCCAGCTATTCCAGCGATACTACATACAAATCTAATCTACCTGAACGAAAAACAGTTTCGGTTTGTTGACGAGACTTCTTTGCTTCTCAAAGATGGCGATGACATCGGTCAGGAGGTACGGTCTGTCCGCTGCATGGACCTCACCTCCTCTGTCTCCATGCGTGAGGATTGTGACACAGATACATGAGGTCTTCGAGTGGTCTTGTGTGGCAACTGTAATGTATAATTTGGAATATTATGTAGTAAGTATTAGTTTTATTTATTTATTATATTATACATACTTTTACATTTTTAAATAATATTATTCAACAAAAAAACATTTGAAAATACAAAAATAGTAGCCCACCGGAATCGGGAACAGGGTCCAAGCCACCGGTGGTCAGGGCTCCTGAGAGAGGAACCTCCGAACTATACGCGCCGTGTCTTGGAGTACCGCTTTCTGGATCAAGCCCTTGATCCAGCTACCCAACGAGAGCCTCCTCAGATATTCGTCGAGGCTCTTGGCTATTACGCCATTGGCCGTCACAACTATAGGCACAATGACTGCTGTATTCACATCCCACATGACAACAACCTCGCGAGCTAGATCAAGATACTTGCTTTTCTTATCTCTCTCAGCCTTCACGAGTTTCTCGTCATGGGGGACCGCTATAACAACAATCATTGCGCGACGCTCTAGTCACTCTATCACCACTATGTCAGGCTTATTGGCAACAATAGTCCTGTCAGTGATGATAGACCCATCCCAATTCAACGTGACATTGCCATTTTCGAGAACTGGGTTGGGCTCATACTTAAAGTAAGGCACTTCCGATTCCACAAGACTGTATTTAAGAGAAAGTTGCTGATGGATAATCCTGGCTACAAGATTGTGTCTATGCAAATAGTCTCCGTTAGCCAGACTAGAACAACCGGAGATAATGTGACGGATTGATTCCCCCGGCCGGTGATATGATGTCAACCGTGCCGTCCTTCACAATGTATTTCCGGTAGTTGTTCGTCATCATATATTTCCGGTAGTTGTTCGTCATCATATTAGCTTTATGTCGTTTATTTATCGTTGTTCTTAATATATTACATTTTTAAATATTTCTTAAAGTACATTATAAAAAAAACATTTAAAAGTATAGAAAATAGAGGCCCGCCGGAATCGGGAACAGGGTCCAAGCTACCGGCGGTCAGGGCTCCAGGGAGAGGAACCTAACAATGCGAGCCGTGTCCAGCAGTACTGCTTTCTGGGTCAGGCCCTTGACCAAGCCGCTCAACGAGAGCCTCCTAAGGTGTTGGTCGAGGCTCGTGGCTATTAAGCCATTGTCTGACACGACTACCGGTAAAATGATCGCTGTTTCCACATCCCACATGTCGACGACCTCGCGAGCCAAGTCAAGATACTTGATTTGCTTATCTTTCTCGGCTTTCACGAGGTTCCCGTCATGCGGGACGGTAATGTCAACAATCATTGCACGCCTCTCGATTCGGTCCACCACCACAATATCAGGCTTATTGCCTACAATAGTCCTGTCAGTGACGATGGACCGATCCTAGTACAATGTGATATTGCCATATTCGAGAACTGGGTCGGGCACATACTTGTAGTACGGTACCTCCGATGCCACAAGAGTGTATTTCAGAGCAAGTTGCTGGTGGATGATCCTGGCTACAAGGTTGTGCCTATGCAAGTACTCTTCGTTAGCTAGACGAGAACATGCAGAGATAATGTGGTGGATCGATTCACCCGGACGGTGACATGCCCGACAGATGTCAACCGTGCCATCCTTCACAATGAATCACCGGTAGTTATTCATCATGATAACTTCGTCCATAATTGCACAGACAAAACCTTCGGTTTCCCCAAAGAGGTCACCGAAACGCAGCCAGGCTACGGACGCTGCTTGGTCTACATAGGATCCATGTAGGGCCCGGAAAAAGAGTCAGAGCGTTAGTTAGTTTAAGAAGCGTTAGTTTTATTATTATTAGTACCTGAGCGACCGAGCTCTGCTCGGGTGAAAATAGAGAAAACGACGTTTTCTAAAAATGAAATCTATAACTGTGATTTTTAATTTTGTAACTAAACTGACAGCTGCCAATGATCTTATTGTTTTAAAATGTTGCAAGCGCGGAGCAAAGTGTTGTAGGTAAGGCTCAATCATAAGTGATTCATCAAATCAATGTGACATGACTCCTCAATTTAATTTTACTAACGGGTGTAGAGCAGTGGTGGCCCAGTGGTATCGGCCGCGACTTACAAGTTGTAGGTCGTGGGTTCGAGCCCAGGCAGGCGCTTTACTTTGTGTAAATTATTTAATCACCATTGCTCTCAAAAACGGTGAAGGAAAACATCTTGAGGAAACCGGCATGTCCTAGAACCAAAAATTGGAAGACATGTGACATCCACCAACCAGCACTGGTCCCGCGTGGTGGATTACGGCCCATTCCCTCTCTGAGAGGAGGCCTGTGTCCCAGCAGTGGAAACATTAATAGGCTGATGATGGGAATGGGTGTAAATAAATACTTTATGAATGTAAACGTAATATATTTTTCATCACACTTGCACGTAAATATTATCAAAACATACAGGTTAACTTGGCCGTAATGCCCCATATAAAACCCTCGGGCTTTTTTGTTTGTCATGAAACCCAAGGGCGGTAAGTAGTATTTTTTTAATTTACAGCACAGCACACAGGTCATGCAAGTTCAAGCAAGGAGTTTACACGCAATTGAAAAATTGTATTAAAATGTAAACTAAACAGGAATTTCTTTGCAATCTCGCTACATGTTACTTAAATACTCAATTAATGTTCTTAATAATCGATTTTAATAGTTATACTGGTAGTTTGAAAACGTCGAAATTATTTAATTATTTTTATACTCCGTCATGGCTGTATACCTACGTAAGTATTTGCCCTTAAAGTTTCTGAACAAAACACTGTATAATCTGTGGTGTGGGCAAAAATTCGCCAATCGCTTAAAAAAAAGTTCACATATTTCGTAATAACAGCTGTGTATTCATAATTATTACTCGCAAATGTGATGAAAAACATTGTATGTATCACGGGCGGTACGGGAATCACGAACCTCGACTCAGAAAGCCCTCAGTCTTCGACTTCGGGCTTCTACTAGAGTCTCGATCGTAATTCCTTACCTACCGCCCTTAATACACAATGTACTATAAATAAAACAGTATTCATACATATTGTACATAAACTTTTATTGTGTTAATATATGAAAATTAACAATATAATAAATGCGATCGATAAAATGAAGTCTGACATAAATGAGTAGAAACTAAATAAGGGCCGCTCGTTTCTTAACAAATATATATTTTTTTTCTTCATCTACTTCGATTTTCGTTCAAATTTCGATCATTCAGTATAGTCAGGATACGACACTATTTTTATATAATGATAATAAAAAACTTTTTTGTGTCTTTCGTAGGTACCATTTTTTTGCGTTATGGACACCGACTTAAAAAAATAAAGTTATTTTTCACTTTGTAGTTTTGTATTTGGAAGTCGGTAGTATTTTTTTGCAAAAAGGTTTTTTATTTTTCACTTTTTAGTTGTACCTACTTAATAGGCAAGTTAGTAAGGTAAGTATAACGCCAGAATAGATTTCATGAAACTTGAATATAACCGGTGAAATGAGAGATCTGCGTGGGGTACGCAGATCTCTCATTTACTTAAGAGCGTACTGGCGTGATGTTATGTTATGAAATGGTATAAACAATAAACAGACATGCGATTGCAGCAATCCCTAGGCATTTGCCGTTATTTATTGAAGAGTTCTGTTGTATATCTCCGAAGTTCTGCATCAGATCTTCACCAAATTAATATGGGACCAATTTCGAAACTTATTTAAAAAAAAAAAAAAAAAATTGAAATCGGTCCGCAATTGACGGAAATATCGGTGAACATACGAGTACACAAAAAATAAAAAAACAAACATAATGTCGAACATAGAACCTCCTCCTTTTTGGGAAGTCGGTTAAAAAGAGAACCCCCCGCGGTGGTAGTTTAGTCTACGAAATTAAAAATCAGAGTATATCTAAATCGATATATCGCCCCCGAAACCCCCTGCATACTAAATTTCATGAAAATTATTGGAGTTGTTGCCGAGATTCAGATTATATATAATATATACACAAGAATTGCTCGTTTAAAAGTATTAGATTTTGATCCTGTTGTTTCGCACTGCAGGTCAAAGGCCTACCTTCCATATCTCGTCTTTCCATTTTTTTTCCTGTCTCTTGCTACTTTTGGCCAATCCTCTAGATAGGCGTCTAAGAGGGATATTATAATATCATATATTGGGTTCATAGATCTATGAGTCATATTATGATAATATAATATAGACATATGAATCATAATATAGTCTATGATAAAAGGTCTTTGACATTTGTTATTTGATAGGATTATTGAAACAGGAGTAGGACGGAGCTATACAAGACAAATAGCTCTGTCGCTTTTTCACTGTCGCATTATGGTAGAAGGCTCCTGGCCTTGCCATATTTAATTTTGCTATAATGAACTATCAAATTTATTTTCATAATTGCTTGATACAAAATCCATCCAAATAATTATGTCATTATGCCTTTTCAGTATTGCCATATTCTAAATTATAAGGCAATTAATTATTGTGACGGTTTTATTGACGGAATAAATTAAGTACAACGGAATTTTGGTGTAAGTTCACAATATGCTTAGTGGAGGTGGTATTCTAAAATTATTGTTGGGTACACTGTTGTACACACTGCCGATGCAATAGTAGTACACACAACTGATTTGTCCTCCATTGCAACTAAATATGACAAAAATAGGATAAAATAACTAAGATAATGTAATACACAGATATGATTCTAGAGGTCATATATGTAGGATAAGAGATAGGATCCTATAAATGATCCTAGATATATGATCGGGTAATAATAATTTTATAATAATAATAATAATTTGTGTCAGCCCATGGCTTAATAGCCACGAGCCTCGACCAACACCTTAGGAGGCTCTCGTTGGGCGGCTGGGTCAAGGGCCTGATCCAGAAAGCAGTACTGCTGGACACGGCTCGTATTGTTAGGAGATTCCTCTCTCTGGAGTCCTGACCGCCGGTAGCTTGGACCCTGTTCCCGATACCGGTGGGCCTCTATTTTTTTATTTTTAAATGTTTTTTTTTTATTATTTTATAAAATATTTAAAAATGTAGATTTTTAGAAATTGGATAAATAAAGGACATAGTAATTTATTTATTTCATAAAAAAGTGGTACAGTCTGTTACAAAGTAGGATGACAATTTAGGAATATTTTACATCTGTGATGAGTAGGTAACAATACAATTTCACGATCTGATGTCCTAGCTAGGTTACTTAGTAGCCTGTATTAAGGACAAACAGCCCTCATTTCCCGAACATAGGACAAGTAGTATTTCTTAGACTGTTACATAATTATTAAAAGAATTTAGAACAGATTAATAAAAGGGTAGTATTTAAACGCAAATCAAAAAAATTCCTTTTTCTATGCAATAAGATTCCGAATTCCCATCAAAATTACTGATTGCCCAGCAAAATATTCAACTCAAAATATCACTAAACACACTACAATTTATTTTCGCAGCGTACAGCGATTTTTCCTAAAGCAAAAGCTTTTTCATCAGTGCACAGCTAATAATCTTAATGCACATTATACATGTTAACTCTTTTTCTTTTAAATATAGCTTCTATTTTTATATTATGTATCAATGTCAACGGCGACGGCGTACAGAAATAGAAGCCCCGCTGCGCGGGGCTCCTATTTCTGTACGCAGGGTCTAAAGTAACCTAACACGAACGAGATGACGGGAGCTGGAAGTGAGCGAGCAAAGCGAGCGAACTCAGAACCTAACCTATCCGTGTCGGGGTGCTCTGGGCTCCCTCGCTCGCTTCGCTCGCTCTTGGACTGTTGGAATATGGAAAATTTGCTGTGCAGTCAGTATTTATGCTATGTATGTAGTATTTTTGTACAAAAATAAATTTAACAGTATTGCATTATGAGGAAAAAAGGAATGTTATATTGATGTATAATTTCGTTTTATCTGCAGTTTGAGTTTTGTTAAACATTTAGTTTATTTGTAGTGAAGTAAGTTATGAGATGTAAATAAGAATATAAATGATGAGTAAGTATTGATAGGCGATTATTTAATTGATATGCAATTTATAATATCCCTTAATAAAAGTACAATACATTAATGTGCGAGTGCACGCGCTTGTGTGTGTGCGCGTGCGTTTGTGTGGGAGTGAGTGTGTATGAGTGAGTGTGTGTGTTTATTACGAGTTACTTTATTGTTGTAAGAATGGATTCAGTGTCATCATAATTTTTAGTACTAAGAAATTCAGTAATCCGTTTTTTGCATGTTAGCTTACAGCACGTTTGCAGTGGAATTATTGCGTTTATTGTATTATATAGAAATGGTCCTTGAAAAAAATGACGTAAAGCTATTGCATAGCATTTATTCTAGATCCGGTCCTGGAAAATGCGTCTGAATGTCGAATTGTATAGAGTTGCAAAACCACAATATTTTAAGTTTATCATACTCCTAAAAATTTATTAATAAAAATTAAAAACGTTAAAAACTCGAAAACGTAGCGAGCCAAACCCCCATTTATTTCCGATTAATAAAACTCTAAAAAACAAAACAATATAAAGTGACCCTTATACACATTGAAATAAGATCGCTTTTCTTTGGCAAGCAAAAGTGACCCTTATTCTCATTAGCATAAGGTCCACATTGATCACCATTGTCACAGAAACAGCTCAGAGAGACCGATAAAAGGAAAAAAATACGACCAACAAAAATTTTAATACTCTCATATCTCAGAAACGGTTGGAGTTAGCGCATTTCTGACAAAAAATTGCCCTCCCTGACCCGGCTACTTCATCCAGGAGAACCGTTTACCTCCCCCCGCAAAAAAAAAACGCCATCTAGCGGTGAGAGGAGTCCGTGTTCCCGTCGAGGCTGTCGCGACACCCAAGTCAAAGTATCACCGCTGTGCCGGTCGAAGGTTATTTTCGTAACGGAATTTCTGGATTCGGTCTCCACGCTCAATGCCCGCGATAGAACCTATGCAATAACTTAAAAAAAATCTTTTTGTAAAAATAAAATATGGATGAGGCGTCTGGTGACGGTAAGGAGAAATCACTTTTTTTGTATACATTTTGACATAAGAGATCGTTTACGTTATCACGAGTGAGCGTGAGTAAAAACTCGCACTACGGCCTAAGATCAACAAATACAGTGAGACATATTTTGCGGAGATTGAGTTTGTCTACAAAACCAGTTATCAATTTTAAGACCGCATCAGAAGTCGATTTGTAATTTCTTAAACCGAACTGGTTGGTTGAGATCAAGTTATTAGTCTCAAGGTAAGTCTCTTATTTATAAGCCTTTCCAGGAGCTTACATAGGGCAGTTAGTACCGCTATGGGGCGGTAGTTATTTATATCACCACGGTCACCCCCCTTGAAAATAGGATGAATGATAGCCAATTTGAAGGAGGAAGGAAAAGTACCGGTGTCGAAACAGAGGTTAAAAATGTGGCATAAGATGGGTGAGAGAAGCATGCAGTACCTATTGCAGAATGTCGTGGAGATGCCATCCTGTCCTATTGCAGCATTAGGTTTGAGAGACTTTATATCAGAAATTACCTCATCGGGGTTGTTCCTAGCATAGCGAAGGAGTTAGGGCTACTTGCATTCGCAGAGCACATTTGTGAACCCAGAAGGCAGTATGGGTGTTGTGTTTTTGTAATAGAATCTGCAAGATTCTTACCAATGTGAGCAAAGTATCATTCACAGATTGGTGAGGAGATGTGCAAGAAGACAATAACTCTGTGAAAATGTGAGTAGTGATGTTGGTGTTACGTGATACGCTTAATTGATTGCCATAGAAGTTTAGTGTTCCGTCCAACTTTGGTCAATTCTTCAGAGTCGAACTGTCTTTTACCTTTTTCGAGGATTTTATTGCAGAAATTATTGTATCTTAAGTAGGTAATTTTAAGCAGTTCATTGTCAGGAGAATGTTTTTGTTTTTTATGCAGGGCATCCCTGTTTCTCATGCATCTCAGAAGCCCTGGGGTAATCCAGGGTTTTAGGATCCTATTACGCTTTAGAATACTTTTGGTTTTTGTGTCCATTGTAATTTTTGGGAAAGAGTTTGAACTAGAGAAGTTGCTGCTGCATTGGGATCAGTCATGGATAATATATGTGAAAAGTATTTTTTTTTCCATAGCCAGATCCAGGGCAGCGTAGTCGATCTTTGAAATTGTGGTCGAGTGGAAGTTACGGTGAAGCTTTGAATTTATGCAAAGGAGAGTCGAGCAATGATCGCTTATGGTGGAATCAAAAATGAAGGTAGAAGACGGTAGTCTAGTTCGAAGAATAGTGTGGTCAAGACAATTGTCTCCTCTTGTAGGTAGACAATGAGTCGGTAAAAAGCCGTGGAATGCCAGACAATTAAGATAGTCATGACAGCGATTTTCTAAAGGAGAATTAGAGCTATCTACGTTAAAGTTTAGGGAGATCAGTAGATGCAAACGATTGCTACATTTGACTTTAGTTCAACAATTAAACAGATGCAGAGCCATGAAATTCTGGTTCATAAACTTTGTGATCTAGTTTTGAATTTATGTAGACAACCACACCATTGCTTTGATTCCGATGTTTAGTGGTGTGGTGACAAGAATTTTTTCGAGGATTGGTAGGTTGGAGTTAGATAAGCAAGGAAGCCAAAATTCGGAAAGTACGGCTATATCACACTGAAAAGAGAGACGGGTGAGAAGGGTTTCTAAACCAAGGAAATTGCGATTAATAGATCTTATATTTTGCGATAAGATTTTGAGGTAAGGAGAAGGGTTCTTAATAATTGGTAAACATTCTTCTAGGGTGCGTAGGTAAATGTTAGATACAGAAAAGTTATCCAAATTGTAATTTAGGGAGTCTGTTATTTTATTATTTAAGAGTAACATATTAGTTAATATGACAGATTTCGAGCTATGTTTTGAGCATATGAATAAAAAAGCGTTGTTTTTGGCTTGCTGAAGGGCGTGCGGTAAAATGTTATGAAATGTGAAGAGAAGTAGTTTGAGTTTGTACGTTTGTAGTGTGAGTGTAGAGAGGTAAGATGTGTAAGTGTGAGTGATCTTGTACAACAGAGGTTCTATAACTATAATTAATAAATTATTAGCATGCATTTTAATGCATGCTAATAATAATAATAATTATTAATCCGTCACATTATCTCCGGTTGTTCTAGTCTAGCTAACGGAGACTATTTGCATAGACACAACCTTGTAGCCAGGATTATCCATCAGCAACTTGCTCTTAAATACAATCTTGTGGAATCGGAAGTGCCTTACTATAAGTATGTGCCCGACCCAGTTCTCGAAAATAGCAATGTCACGTTGTATTGGGATCGGTCTATCATCACTGACAGGACTATTGTTGCCAATAAGCCTGACATAGTGGTGATAGACCGACTAGAGCGTCGCGCAATGATTGTTGATATAGCGGTCCCCCATGACGAGAACCTCGTGAAGGCTAGAGAGATAAGAAAAGCAAGTATCTTGATCTGGCTCGCGAGGTTGTCGACATGTGGGACGTGAATACAGCGATCATTGTGCCGATAGTCGTTACGGCCAATGGCATAATAGCCAAGAGCCTCGACGAACATCTGAGGAGGCTCTCGTTGGGCAGCTGGATCAAGGGCTTGATCCAGAAAGCGGTACTCCTGGACACGGCGCGTATAGTTAGGAGGTTCCTCTCTCAGGAGCCCTGACCACCGGTAGCTTGGACCCTGTTCCCGATACCGGTGGGCTACTATTTTTGTATTTTTAAATGTTTTTTTATTTTATTTTTTTATAGAATAATATTTAAAAATGTAAAAATATGTATATAAAATAAATAAATGGAATAATAATTAATTTAATAATTTACTTTTAAGTAGAACGAACATAGTATTACATTTTATAAGTATTATTCTAAAATCTAAACAACTCGGGCTAATATCGATTTTGAGATCCAGTAAGTGTAGTCGTGCTTCAGGTGAATTGGAAAGGTCTTGCTATTGGCCTTCGTTCTTGATTACTATGTAAGGAGATGTCGTAGTTCTTTTCATTAGGATACGGCTATTAGATATCCAGCAATATTCGTATTTTTGGAGCTTAGCAAGATTTCTAGCCAAGTAAAACAGTTTTCTGGCATGTGGGGTTAGTTGTTCTGCAATGAATATAGGCATTGGTTCCTTTAACTGAAATCCCAGGCTGGCAGAGTACAGTTTTCGAGTGGGATT
>CAXKVB010000112.1:0-47500 GCA_964057195.1 Orthosia cruda | reverse complement strand
GTCGCGGGTCGTGTCGGGCCATCGCCGGAGGCACCCACTCGTCCCGCTGCGGGAACAGGGCGCCCACCACCTCTCCCAGAAAACCCTCGTCCACGCTGGAAGTGACGGGGGGAGCCCAGGGCCGCAGCTTCTTTCTGACCGCTTTGTACGGCCTTCCCCACGGGTCGCCGTCGAGGGTCCGCAGCCAGTCCTCCCACGCCGCCTCCTTGGCCCGCGCGATTGCCACTTGAAATGACTCGCGCAGAGCCCTGTAAGCGGCGTAGGAGGCGGCCTCCTCCTGGGCGTCCCGGGTCCGCCTACGTCTGCACCGAGTGTACTGGCGGCGAGCCCTACCACAATCCACTCGCATGCGTCGAAGCTCGTCGCTCCACCAGTACACCCGATGCCGAGGAGGGAGGGGTCTCGCCCTGGGCATCGCCGCGTCGCAGATGCGACCCAGCGAGGCCCCGAGGCGCCCCGCCTCCCCGTCCACGTCTTGGCCAGCGTCGGGTCCGGACACCCAGTCCTCAACAATGGCGGCCTCTCTGGCAACCTCCCTATCCAGCCGCCCCAGCACCCACCGCGGACCGCCCCCAACAACGGGGAATCGGGCCGAGCCTTGCGGGCCGGCGGGGAGCGCGGAGACGTCGAACCGGATATACCGATGGTCCGACAGTGTCTCCACGCCCACCACCACCCTCCAATCCCGGACACGGCGCGCCAGGGCGGTCGATGCCAACGTGATGTCGACTATCGACCCGCCCTGTTGCCGCACGCACGTGTCCTCTGACCCCGTGTTGAGGACGGCCAGGCCAATGGAGACCGCCCACTCCTCCAGACACTCACCCCGCGCATCCGTCACCGGGGATCCCCACGCCGTAGATTTGGCGTTGAAATCCCCAGCGACTAGCACGGGGCTAGGGGCGACCTGCCCAACCAGAGCCCCCACCTCCCCGAGCATTTGCTCAAAGTCGGCGAGACTCCGGCTGGGTGGAAAGTACACCCCTATAACTGCAACGCCGCCCACGTCTGCCAGGACGTAGCCCCTACCCCTCGACACATTTTCAATTGGCGGGGCGCCAGCGGCAGCCGGGGCGGCGATGGCCACCAAACCCTCGCGGTCCCCGACCCAGTCGTCCCGTTCGGGGACAAAGTAGGGCTCGGCGACCACGGCCACTTTGATTCCCCACTCTGCCAGGGTCTGGGACAAAAGATCCTGGGCCCGGGCAGAGTGGTTAATATTGGCCTGCAGTATGGGGAGTCCAGACATTTATGAGGCGGTCTCCACGGGCTCCTCCGTTGCTGGGCTAAGGGTAGGCTCCTTGATCCTACCCTTAGTCTTTCCCTTTTTGTTTAGGGCTTTGCCGGCGTTGGCCTGCTTGCCGTCGCCCAGGCAGCCCGCTCCACCGAGAGGGTGCCCCGCCGGTTTGCCGGCCGCTGCGCAGGTGGCGCAGTTGGGCTCTGCCCGGCACTCGCGCGCCCGGTGGCCCGGCTTTCCGCAGCGGAAACAAAGACCGCTGCGGTCCACCTCTGACGCACACCTGCTGGCGACGTGGCCCAGATTGAGGCACTTGAAGCACCTCAGGGGCCTCGCCGCCAGCAGGGCAACTCTAGCCGTGATCCAGCCCACGCGGAGGCGGCCGGCGCTGACCACGGCCTTGGCGGCGGCCACCGGGCAGCCGAGCCACATCGCAGCCCGGTCGCTTATCACGCCGGGCTTTACTTCGTCGGCGTGGCACCCCCCTTGCTCAGCGAAAGCCGCCACGACCTCTGCGGCGGTGACGGAGTCGTCCAGCCCCGACACCATCACGTCCACTCTTTTTGTGGGCCGGGAGACCCGGACCACCTCTGCACTGAGGACCTCTCTGAGCGCTGCAGCCAGAGAGTCGGCCTTCTCAGCGCCCCCATCCCCGAAGATTTCGAGGATGCGAGCGCCGGTGACCGTCGTCCTGCAGCGCATCTCCTCAATACCGAGGCTCGCCCTGTCAATGCGAGTCCGGGCCTCCCGTAAGACAGTGGCGTAGCTGGCGCCACGCTCCGCTGCGCCCGGCAGCAGTGTGAGGGTGACTGCTGCCGTTTTCGGCTCACGCAGCTTGGTCACCGCTGCCGCCTTCTTATTTTGCGTGCTTGGGGTGCCTGTCTTCCCACCAGAACTTTTGGCACCCCGAGCAGCAACCACGCTCCACTGCTCAGTAAGTGGGGGCGGTGGGGGTGCATCCCGTAAAAGGACTTGGGTCCCTTACAGGGGCCGGGGCCGTCTTTTTGCCTCTGCCCTTGCCTTTGCCCTTGCCCTTGCCCTTATTTACTTGGGGCTGAGCTGCGGGCGCAGACAGAGGCGCCGGGGGTGTTGGGGCCCGCTCCAGGGCTCCGGACTCGGGTGACTTTGGGCCAGGGGCCGAGGCCTCTGATCCCGAAGGTCGCGACTGCGACACTGCCACTGCCGCGGCCTCGTCGCTCTTCGCCTTCCTCCTCTTATCAGCCGCCAGCGGCGGCCGGGATCCCGGATCCGGTAGGAGGCGACACTCGAGCCCTTCGAGTCGTGCATTCAGCATGTTGCTGAACTGCACGACGCTGGCCCGAGAAATCTCCTCCATCATCGCTCGGATCGAGTCGGGCGCTGCCGCCGCTGGTCGGCTGTTCGCTTCCGCCAACTCTGCCGTAAGCCGCTGGTTCTCGGCCTCTAGCAGTGCCACCTCTTCGGAGACCGTGCGGGCCCTTATGCCCACAGCGGCCTCCTTAATGATGGCGGCCGCATCCTTCAGGTTTTTTGACTCGTCCCTTTTAGATTTTTGGATTTGGCCGCCACCGACTCCACGACCCTCGCTGCTTCCACCACCAGGTGGTTCAGCGCCGCCAAAGATTGCGCCGTATCCTCACCCGGTGTTGGCGGGTTGAGGCCGCTGCGGCAGGCGTGGCGAGACTCTCTCAGGGTCTTCGCCAAGCCCTCGACGTACTCCTCGACCTCAAGCCGGAGCTCCTCCTCTTTAGCCGCATTCAGGCGTTCCCGGGCTGCGGCTAGGCCTACGTATTGGCCCGTGGTGGGCGGTCGGCCTCGCCCGCGCTTTGACTTATGCGCCACCCCCTTGGGCGGCGACAACAGCGGGTCCTCTGCCTCCTCTTGCCCAGCCGGCCTTTTCCTCCAACGGCGAGTCTCCTCTTTCTCACTGCCGGACTCGACCGTCATCAGGCTGTCCTGACTGACGTCCGAGTCTCCAGAGGACTCCGAAAGCGAGAGACGCACGACGTTGACGCGAAGTTCCCGTCGAGGCTCTATCGCTTGCACCTTCTCACTCTCACACTTTTTCTTCTCCTCCTCCTTTCCTTCCTCTTGCGTTGTTTTTTTGTTTGTTAATTGTTCCATTTTGATTCCCACGAGTATAGGCCGATCTAAAAAGCACTGACGGGTGACGCCTATTCCGCCAGTGCTAGCTGAATACTGCAGAGGTCGCCTGGTATCTGCAGGTTTTTACGACTTCGCTGTCGGGTTTATTGTAGGGTTTTCCATCCCGCGGGCCGGCCAATTAAGGCAAGCCCTCCGCTCCGCCGCGCCGCCTACCCCAAACGCCAAGATGGGGGTCGTTGGCTGGTCGCGTGGGCTCCGGAATTCCAGAAGCTGGCGAGACTCCCTTCCTGGTGGCTACCTGTTTTCAGGCAACCACCCTCCCTCTCCACATCCACCTAGCCTACCTACCCAACCTATCTTAAACTACCTACCCAAACAAACCTATAACCCAACCTAACGTATCCCCGTCGCATCTGGATCGTCCTCTGCTAATCAGAGGACACCCAGAGCGACATCCCCCCCCTGTCAGGTATTCGCCACCGCCAACAAGAACCCACGAATGGGAAGTTATTGACGGTGCCCGGGGCGCACCAGCCCAGCGGGTTGCCCTTCCCCCCGGACGTATCCGAAAGGGACCAGCAACCAACTAGGCCAACGTGGAGGTTACCTGACCCGCACCCCAACCTAACCTAACCTAACCTAACCTAACCTAACCTAACCTAACCTAACCTAACCTAACCTAACCTAACCTAACCTAACCTAACCTAACCTAACCTAACCTTTTTTTTTTTTTTTTTTTTTTTTTTTTTTTTTTTTGATCACGCTGGGAAAAAATGCATTACGCATACCCGCCCATTGGGGGGAATGGGCGGGCTATGTGGGACTCCCCGGGCAAGCCCGGTATACCCACTAAAATAACCCAGCGGCACTCCCGCATCGTCTGTGTGGAGGAGGGCTGGGAAACCGGCACAGCCTTTACGTCCAGCCCTCCGCCGACGACCGCCCGCCTTTATGGCAGGCCCTTCACGCCCCTCCCTTAGTGGAGGGGCCCGGGAACGACCGCGAGTGCTCGGCCGTTCCCGCCCGAGGGTGGTGACTGTGCAATGCAGACGAGAGGCGCCCCCGCGCCTGTCGTCCGCTAGTCACCACCAGGAGGAGGTGGGAGGAGACGGTCGTACAACCGCCTTCTCCCACCCCTTCTCCGCCTGCGGAGCGGCGCAGCGAGAGGGTCATCCTCCCGCGCCCGCTCCGCCGCCTCCTTTTGCGACATTACATCCTCGCAAAAGGAGGCGACCGCCGCCCAGGCCTCCTCGCTCCCCAGCATGGAGTTTATCACGCCGGGGAGCGAGAGGTCCTGCCCGACAACTCCTGTCAGGGCACGGCGCAGCTCAGCCCAGGCTGGGCACACCTCGAGGGTGTGCTGCGCCGTGTCCCCCACCGCGCCGCAGTCATGGCACGCCGGGGTTTCCTCCCTCCGGATCCGGTGCAGGTGCGTTCCGAAACATCCATGTCCGGACAACACCTGCACTAGACGGAACGAGAGGAAACCGTGTCTGCGCTCGAGCCAGCCCCGCAGGACTGGACCGAGCGCATCCAGCGTCCGGCGGCCAAAGGCGGCGGAGGCGAGGTCCTCCGTCCAATGGAGGACGATGGCGTCCCTCGCCTCCCGCCGCACGGCCTGCCGCTCCTCCGCGACGGGGCGCTCGCCTAGCGCCTTTCGCCGAGCCGTCCACTCGTACACTCTGGCGAGCACCCATGCCTCCAACTCCCAGGGAGGGGTGCCCGCCAGAGCGCACGCCGCCGCGAAGCCTACGGACCGGTAGGCCCTCGCCACCCGCTGTGCAATGGCCCTTTGGGGCCTGCGGATGGCGGTCGCGTTCTCCCTCCTGTGGAGGGAGTCCGCCCAGATTGGGGCTCCATACAGGGCCATACTCTTGAGGATGCCGGCATAGAGGCGCCGGCATCGCTCCTTGGGCCCCCCCAGATTCGGGAGGAGCCACGATAGGGCATCGGCGGCCTTCAGCAGGCGCGTCGACAGCCCGCTAAAGTGCGGGCCGAAGCGCCACCTGCTGTCCAGCACTAGGCCCAGATACTTCATCTGGGCCTTCACCTCTATCCTGACGCCCTCCACGACTATGTGGGCGTCAGGTGGGTAGCGCTGCCGAGGCCCGTGGAAGAAAACGGCCTCGGTCTTGTGCAGCGCCACCCTCAATCCCAGCCGGCGGATCCTACCTGCCACTAAGGATCCGCCAGCTGAGGCCAGACAGGCCGCCGCCCTAAAGTCCCTCCCCCGGGCAACGAGCAGAGTGTCATCCGCGTAACAGATGACGCTCGTCCCCCGGAGGAGGGTGCCCCGCAGGAGCCAGTCGAAACCGATGTTCCACAGGGGGGGGCCTAGAACCGACCCCTGTGGAACACCGCACTCCGCGCCGTACCTCCTGATCCTGGCCGTCTTGTCTACCAGGAGGACCTCTCGGTCCTCCAGGTAGCTGGCCAGGATCGCCCTCAGATATTGGGGCACTCCGTGGAATCGGAGTGCCTCCAATATGGTCGAGTGGGGGACGGAGTTGAAGGCGTTTGCAATGTCGAACGACACCGCCAACACTCCGTCCCCCGACTCGACCGCCTCCTGCACCTGGCCCTTCAGCAGGGCCAGGGCGTCGACCGTCGAACGCCCATTTCGAAAGCCGAACTGGGCGTCCGACAGGTCAGGTCCCACCCCCCGCAGGTGACTGTTCAGCCGGTCGGCGACTATCCCCTCGAACATTTTACCGACCTCATCCAAAAGTACGATGGGCCGGTATGCCGAGGGGGAGTCCACCGGGCGTCCCTCTTTACGGAGGAGGCACAGCTGCCCCTCCCGCCACAGTTTCGGGAACCTCCCAGCCGCAAAGCACGCGCTGAACAGGTCCCGAAACCTGTCCTGCATCTGAGAGGCAGCTATCGCCGCCACCCGTGCAGGGACGCCGTCCGGCCCGGGGGCCGTTTTCTTCGCGCGGAGGCGAAGAATCCCGTCCCGGATCTCGTCCTCCGTCACCGGTGGGATCTCCGCCTCCGGCGGAGCCCCTTCCTGCGGGGGGTCCATTGCTGGTGGGGTGAAGTCGGTCCTGCGCGGAAACAGGGCCCGAACCACCCCATCCAGCAATGCCGGCTCGAGGGTCTCCGACAGGGGGGGACCGTAGGGCCGCAGCTGGCTCCGCGCCAGCTTGTACGGTCTCCCGTACGGATCCCTGTCGAGACCCTCCAACATCTCGGCCCGAGCCGAGTCTTTGGCGGCGCACATTGCCGTCTTGAGGACCGCCTTTGCCTCTAGGTAAGAGGCGTAGAGGCGGTCCTCCCCGGCCTGAGAGCGGCTCGTGCGCCGCCGGCTCCGCGTGTAGGCCCTCCTGGCCTCCACGCAGGCCGCCCGGAGTCCCGCTATCTCCTCCGTCCACCAGTAGACGGCGCGACGGGGAGGTGGCCGGCGAGACCGAGGCATGCTTGAGTTGCACACCTCGGTCAGGGACCCTCGGAGCTGGACCGCCGCGGCGTCAACGTCCGGGGCTGCCTGCACAGGGGGCGAGAGCCAGTCCTGGAGGAACGCCGCCTCCTGGGCTGCCTCCCGATCCAGGCGGGTGAGAGCCCACCGCGGGAAGGGTGATTGGCCCGAGCGGGCCGTTCCCCCCCGCGGGCCCTGGGTGGAGATGTCGAACCGCACGTAACGGTGGTCCGACATGGTCTCCACCATCTCCACCCGCCAGTTCACGACGCGGGCGGCTAGCACGGGGGTGGCGAACGATACGTCCACCACTGATCCTCCCCGCTGCCGCACACACGTGTGAACATCCCCCCTGTTCAGGAGGGACACACCGCACGAAGCCGCCCAAAATTCGGCGGCGCGTCCCCGGACGTTGCACGAGGCTGCCGGGTTGCCCCAAGCCGCTGACTTGGCGTTCAGGTCGCCCAACACGGCGACCTGGCGTGGCGCCGCCCTCCCGACGACTGCCGTTAGGACTTCGAGAAAATCCTCGAAGTCCCTTAGAGGGCGGTTTGGGGAGAAATAGACCCCGACCAGGGCTATGTCTCCCCACGCGGCGGCCACGTATCCCGGTCCCCTCTCTAAAAGCGAGAGGGGAGGGGAGTCCGTGGCAGGCCGCGACACCAATGCCACCGAGCCGTCCCGATCGCCCAGCCAACGGCCAGGTATCGAGTACGGCTCGGCGACCACCGCCAGGTCCACCAACCACTCGGCCATGGTCTGCATCAGCAGATCCTGCGCCGCTCGGCAGTGGTTGGTGTTCGCCTGGAGGATGCGATGTTCGACTCTAGACATTATTTAGTCGGACATCGCACCCCCCACCTCAGCCAGGCCAGCGGCTGCCGTAGTCCCAGACTCTGGGACGGCGGCGGTGGCAGCGGCAGGCCGGATCGTTGCCTGCTTCGCTTTGCCCCTCTTGGGGGGAGGACTGCAGTTCCTCCCCTTCGTTACGTGGCCCGCCGGGCGGCCACTGGCGGCACACACCGCACAGTGCGGCGTGGCGGCCTTGCAGGAGGCGGCTTTATGGCCCTCCTTGCCGCAGCGGTAGCAAGTGTCCGTCCTGTCGACGCTGGACGGACACAGAGCCCGGGTGTGTCCGATGCCGAAGCACCGATAACAACGCAGAGGCTGGGCCTCAAGTGCCCGGACTACACCCGAGCTGAAGCCCACGGCCAGCCGTCCCTTGGCGAGGACGGCTTTGGCAGCGGCGACTGGGCACTCCAGGCGGATGCTGCCCATGCCGCCGCGGCCGGGCCTGATGCCCCGGCCTTGCACCGCTGCGACGCTGCAGCCCCCTATGGCCGCGACCGCCGCCACCACCTCCTCTTTGGTGACCGTATCGTCAAGATCGGTCACCTCCAAGGCCGCCGACTTTACTGGCCTAGCCACCTTGGCCACGTCCGCAATGACCTCTTTGAGTTTGGCCGCAAAGAGGTCCGCGTTTTTGCCACCCTCCGCCCCTGGGAACTCAAAAATCCGAGCCCCAGCCTGCGTCCGGCGACAAGACACCTTGCCGATCCCCAATTGGGCGGGATCGGCATTGGCACGCGCCCGTAACAATACGGACGCGTACGTCTCTCCCAGTTCCGCAGCCTCCGCGGTGAGCGTCACCACGACGGCTGCGGTCTTGGGAGGAACGAGCCTCTTCTTGGCGCCGGCTTGGGGGGAGCTTTTCCCCTTACCCTTCGCCCCGCCCTTGCCAGTCGATTGCGACTGGCTGGGAGGGGCGGTGGCGGCGGTGGCGGGGACGGCAGGGACGGGGGTGACAGGGACGGCCGTTGCCGCTTTTGTGGCCTTCCCCTTCCCCTTCCCCTTGCCTTTTCCTTTTGCGACCGTCGTCCAGCCCTGCTGGTTGGTCGGGGTGGTGGATGGCAGAAGAGCGTCCTCTGCGGATGCCTCGATCTGCTCGCGCGCCTCACCCTGCCTGCTGTCCGCCGCAAGCGGTGGTCGGTGGCTCACCTCTGGCAAGAGTCGGTCCTCGATCCCTGCGAGGCAGGCTCTCACGAAGGCCCTTTCCTCCCTCACGACCCCGCGGATGATATCCTCGAGGCCGTGATGGAGGGCGGGGCCCTCTGCCGCAGGGATAGGCTCAGCCTGGCTTGGCCGGGCCGTGACCTCAGCCAGCTTGTGATGCAGCTGGCTGACCTCGGACTGCAGGCGATCAATTGTCGCCTGCATCTGCCTGGTCTCGTCGGTGGCCTGGCGCTGCACCAGCTCACCGACGATCCCGAGCATGCTCGCGGCCCGACACTTCAGGGACTTTTGAAATGTCCCCTTCAGGTGAGAGGACTTGGAGGCGACCACCGCAATCCCCTCCTCATCCTCCTGAGCCATACGCTCGAGCTCGGCCAACGAGTGGTCGGCGTAGACGACCCGAGACGCACCGTATCCGGACTTGGCCCGGGCGACGCGCGTCCGCTGCTCCCTGGCAGCAACCTCCTCCTCCAGGTCCTGCTGGAGTTGCTCCCGCCGAGCCAAGTCCAGCTGACGTTGGGCGTCCGCAAGGCCCACGTCGTGGGTGACCGCCGCCGACTTTTTGGCCTTAGCCCGCTTTTTCGGCTCCTTCGCCGAACCGGAGGCTGAGGCCGAAGAGCCATCGGAGCCTGCCTTCAAGAAGGCCCGCTTGCGAGATCGGGTTTCGACCTCCATCGAACCGCTGGCGTCCGACTCGCACGCACTGGACTCATTCTCTGAGCCCGCCGTGTCAAAGAAGCTAGCCGCAGACGGCGCGCGGCTAGCCTCTGACGCTGAAGCGTCGGGGTGGCCCTGAGAAGGGCCTTTGGGTTGGCCCTGAGAAGGGCCTTGGGGTTGGCCCTGACAAGGGCCTTTGGGCTGGCCCTCAGAAGGGCCCTTGGGTTGGCCCTGAGAAGGGCCTTTGGGTTGGCCCTGAGAAGGGCCTTTTTTGCTGAAGTGCCCGAAGGCATCCCGCAATGGTTTCGGCATATTAGTTAAAAACAAAGCAATGATCGCAATTCCGCAAGAGAGATAGGATAGTCACGATCGCACAGCACACTTTAGCCGCACCCAGTCTGCCACTCCGTTACGGTGGTCAGAGCTGGGGCGTTGCCCGGGGGAAACGAACGAGGACGTATGCGCTGTGGGGGATCCCCCAACCTAACCTAACCTAACCTAACCTAACCTAACCTAACCTAACCTAACCTAACCTAACCTAACCTAACCTAACCTAACCTAACCTAACCTAACCTAACCTAACCTAACCTAACCTAACCTAACCTAACCTAACCTAACCTAACCTAACCTAACCTAACCTAACCTAACCTAACCTAACCTAACCTAACCTAACCTAACCTAACCTAACCTAACCTAACCTAACCTAACCTAACCTAACCTAACCTAACCTAACCTAACCTAACCTAACCTAACCTAACCTAACCTAACCTAACCTAACCTAACCTAACCTAACCTAACCTAACCTAACCTAACCTAACCTAACCTAACCTAACCTAACCTAACCTAACCTAACCTAACCTAACCTAACCTAACCTAACCTAACCTAACCTAACCTAACCTAACCTAACCTAACCTAACCTAACCTAACCTAACCTAACCTAACCTAACCTAACCTAACCTAACCTAACCTAACCTAACCTAACCTAACCTAACCTAACCTAACCTAACCTAACCTAACCTAACCTTTTTTTTTTTTTTTTTTTTTTTTTTTTTTTTGATCACGCTGGGAAAAAATGCATTAC
The DNA here is from genome assembly GCA_964057195.1 of Orthosia cruda. Classification (NCBI taxonomy): domain Eukaryota; kingdom Metazoa; phylum Arthropoda; class Insecta; order Lepidoptera; family Noctuidae; genus Orthosia; species Orthosia cruda. The sequence continues at coordinate 37,008 of CAXKVB010000112.1, read as the reverse complement.
GCATACCCGCCCATTGGGGGAATGGGCGGGCTATGTGGGACTCCCCGGGCAAGCCCGGTATACCCACTAAAATAACCCAGCGGCACTCCCGCATCGTCTGTGTGGAGGAGGGCTGGGAAACCGGCACAGCCTTTACGTCCAGCCCTCCGCCGACGACCGCCCGCCTTTATGGCAGGCCCTTCACGCCCCTCCCTTAGTGGAGGGGCCCGGGAACGACCGCGAGTGCTCGGCCGCTCCCGCCCGAGGGTGGTGACTGTGCAATGCAGACGAGAGGCGCCCCCGCGCCTGTCGTCCGCTAGTCACCACCAGGAGGAGGTGGGAGGAGACGGTCGTACAACCGCCTTCTCCCACCCCTTCTCCGCCTGCGGAGCGGCGCAGCGAGAGGGTCATCCTCCCGCGCCCGCTCCGCCGCCTCCTTTTGCGACATGACATCCTCGCAAAAGGAGGCGACCGCCGCCCAGGCCTCCTCACTCCCCAGCATGGAGTTTACCACGCCGGGGAGCGAGAGGTCCTGCCCGACAACTCCTGTCAGGGCACGGCGCAGCTCAGCCCAGGCTGGGCACACCTCGAGGGTGTGCTGCGCCGTGTCCTCCACCGCGCCGCAGTCGTGGCACGCCGGGGTTTCCTCCCTCCGGATCCGGTGCAGGTGCGTTCCGAAACATCCATGTCCGGACAACACCTGCACTAGACGGAACGAGAGGAAACCGTGTCTGCGCTCGAGCCAGCCCCGCAGGACTGGACCGAGCGCATCCAGCGTCCGGCGGCCAAAGGCGGCGGAGGCGAGGTCCTCCGTCCAATGGAGGACGATGGCGTCCCTCGCCTCCCGCCGCACGGCCTGCCGCTCCTCCGCGACGGGGCGCTCGCCTAGCGCCTTTCGCCGAGCCGTCCACTCGTACACTCTGGCGAGCACCCATGCCTCCAACTCCCAGGGAGGGGTGCCCGCCAGAGCGCACGCCGCCGCGAAGCCCACCGAGCGGTAGGCCCTCGCCACCCGCTGTGCAATGGCCCGTTGGGGCCTGCGGATGGCGGTCGCGTTCTCCCTCCTGTGGAGGGAGTCCGCCCAGATTGGGGCTCCATACAGGGCCATACTCTTGAGGATGCCGGCATAGAGGCGCCGGCATCGCTCCTTGGGCCCCCCCAGATTCGGGAGGAGCCACGATAGGGCATCGGCGGCCTTCAGCAGGCGCGTCGACAGCCCGCTAAAGTGCGGGCCGAAGCGCCACCTGCTGTCCAGCACTAGGCCCAGATACTTCATCTGGGCCTTCACCTCTATCCTGACGCCCTCCACGACTATGTGGGCGTCAGGTGGGTAGCGCTGCCGAGGCCCGTGGAAGAAAACGGCCTCGGTCTTGTGCAGCGCCACCCTCAATCCCAGCCGGCGGATCCTACCTGCCACTAAGGATCCGCCGGCCGAGGCCAGACAGGCCGCCGCCCTAAAGTCCCTCCCCCGAGCAACGAGCAGAGTGTCATCCGCGTAACAGATGACGCTCGTCCCCCGGAGGAGGGTGCCCCGCAGGAGCCAGTCGAAACCGATGTTCCACAGGGGGGGGCCTAGAACCGACCCCTGTGGAACACCGCACTCCGCGCCGTACCTCCTGATCCTGGCCGTCTTGTCTACCAGGAGGACCTCTCGGTCCTCCAGGTAGCTGGCCAGGATCGCCCTCAGATATTGGGGCACTCCGTGGAATCGGAGTGCCTCCAATATGGTCGAGTGGGGGACGGAGTTGAAGGCGTTTGCAATGTCGAACGACACCGCCAACACTCCGTCCCCCGACTCGACCGCCTCCTGCACCTGGCCCTTCAGCAGGGCCAGGGCGTCGACCGTCGAACGCCCATTTCTAAAGCCGAACTGGGCGTCCGACAGGTCAGGTCCCATCCCCCGCAGGTGGCTGTTGAGCCGGTCGGCGACTATCCCCTCGAACATTTTACCGACCTCATCCAAAAGTACGATGGGCCGGTATGCCGAGGGGGAGTCCACCGGGCGTCCCTCTTTACGGAGGAGGCACAGCTGCCCCTCCCGCCACAGTTTCGGGAACCTCCCAGCCGCAAAGCACGCGCTGAAGAGGTCCCGAAACCTGTCCTGCATCTGAGAGGCAGCTATCGCCGCCACCCGTGCAGGGACGCCGTCCGGCCCGGGGGCCGTCTTCTTCGCGCGGAGGCGAAGTATCCCGTCGCGGATCTCGTCCTCCGTCACCGGCGGGATCTCCGCCTCCGGCGGAGCCGCTTCCTGCGGGGGGTCCATTGCTGGTGGGGTGAAGTCGGTCCTGCGCGGAAACAGGGCCCGAACCACCCCATCCAGCAATGCCGGCTCGAGGGTCTCCGACAGGGGGGGACCGTAGGGCCGCAGCTGGCTCCGCGCCAGCTTGTACGGTCTCCCGTACGGATCCCTGTCGAGACCCTCCAACATCTCGGCCCGAGCCGAGTCTTTGGCGGCGCACATTGCCGTCTTGAGGACCGCCTTTGCCTCTAGGTAAGAGGCGTAGAGGCGGTCCTCCCCGGCCTGAGAGCGGCTCGTGCGCCGCCGGCTCCGAGTGAAGGCCCTCCTGGCCACCACGCAGGCCGCCCGGAGTCCCGCTATCTCCTCCGTCCACCAGTAGACGGCGCGACGGGGAGGCGGCCGGCGGGACCGAGGCATGCTCGAGTTGCACACCTCGGTCAGGGACCCTCGGAGCTGGACCGCCGCGGCGTCAACGTCCGGGGCCGCCTGCACAGGGGGCGAGAGCCAGTCCTGGAGGAACGCCGCCTCCTGGGCTGCCTCTCGGTCCAGGCGGGTGAGAGCCCACCGCGGGAAGGGAGATTGGCCCGAGCGGGCCGTTCCCCCCCGCGGGCCCTGGGTGGAGATGTCGAACCGCACGTAACGGTGGTCCGACATGGTCTCCACCATCTCCACCCGCCAGTTCACGACGCGGGCGGCTAGCACGGGGGTGGCGAACGATACGTCCACCACTGATCCTCCCCGCTGCCGCACACACGTGTGAACATCCCCCCTGTTCAGGAGGGACACACCGCACGAAGCCGCCCAAAATTCGGCGGCGCGTCCCCGGACGTTGCACGAGGCTGCCGGGTTGCCCCAAGCCGCTGACTTGGCGTTCAGGTCGCCCAACACGGCGACCTGGCGTGGCGCCGCCCTCCCGACGACTGCCGTTAGGACTTCGAGAAAATCCTCGAAGTCCCTTAGAGGGCGGTTTGGGGAGAAATAGACCCCGACCAGGGCTATTTCTCCCCACGCGGCGGCCACGTATCCCGGTCCCCTTTCTAAAAGCGAGAGGGGAGGGGAGTCCGTGGCAGGCCGCGACACCAAAGCCACCGAGCCGTCCCGATCGCCCAGCCAACGGCCAGGTATCGAGTACGGCTCGGCGACCACCGCCAGGTCCACCAACCACTCGGCCATGGTCTGCATAAGCAGGTCCTGGGCCGCTCGGCAGTGGTTGGTGTTCGCCTGGAGGATGCGATGTTCGACTCTGGACATTATTTAGTCGGACATCGCACCCCCCACCTCAGCCAGGCCAGCGGCTGCCGTAGTCCCAGACTCTGGGACGGCGGCGGTGGCAGCGGCAGGCCGGATCGTTGCCTGCTTTGCTTTGCCCCTCTTGGGGGGAGGACTACAATTCCTCCCCTTTGTGACGTGGCCTGCCGGGCGGCCACTGGCGGCACACACCGCACAGTGCGGCGTGGCGGCCTTGCAGGAGGCGGCTTTATGGCCCTCCTTGCCGCAGCGGTAGCAAGTGTCCGTCCTGTCGACGCTGGACGGACACAGAGCCCGGGTGTGTCCGATGCCGAAGCACCGATAACAACGCAGAGGCTGGGCCTCAAGTGCCCGGACCACACCCGAGCTGAAGCCCACGGCCAGCCGTCCCTTGGCGAGGACGGCTTTGGCAGCGGCGACTGGGCACTCCAGGCGGATGCTGCCCATGCCGCCGCGGCCGGGCCTGATGCCCCGGCCTTGCACCGCTGCGACGCTGCAGCCCCCTATGGCCGCGACCGCCGCCACCACCTCCTCTTTGGTGACCGTATCGTCAAGATCGGTCACCTCCAAGGCCGCCGACTTTACTGGCCTCGCCACCTTGGCCACGTCCGCAATGACCTCTTTGAGTTTGGCCGCAAAGAGGTCCGCGTTTTTGCCACCCTCCGCCCCTGGGAACTCAAAAATCCGAGCCCCAGCCTGCGTCCGGCGACAAGACACCTTGCCGATCCCCAATTGGGCGGGATCGGCATTGGCACGCGCCCGCAACAATACGGACGCGTACGTCTCTCCCAGTTCCGCAGCCTCCGCGGTGAGCGTCACCACGACGGCTGCGGTCTTGGGAGGAACGAGCCTCTTCTTGGCGCCGGCTTGGGGGGAGCTTTTCCCCTTACCCTTCGCCCCGCCCTTGCCAGTCGATTGCGACTGGCTGGGAGGGGCGGTGGCGGCGGTGGCGGGGACGGCAGGGACGGGGGTGACAGGGACGGCCGTTGCCGCTTTTGTGGCCTTCCCCTTCCCCTTCCCCTTGCCTTTTCCTTTTGCGACCGTCGTCCAGCCCTGCTGGTTGGTCGGGGTGGTGGATGGCAGAAGAGCGTCCTCTGCGGATGCCTCTCTCTGCTCGGGCGCCTCACCCTGCCTGCTGTCCGCCGCAAGCGGTGGTCGGTGGCTCACCTCCGGCAAGAGCCGGTCCTCGATCCCCGCGAGGCAGGCTCTCACGAAGGCCCTTTCCTCCCTCACGACCCCGCGGATGATATCCTCGAGGCCGTGATGGAGGGCGGGGCCCTCTGCCGCAGGGATTGGCTCAGCCTGGGTTGGCCGGGCCGTGACCTCAGCCAGCTTTCGATGCAGCTGGCTGACTTCGGACTGCAGGCGATCAATTGTCGCCTGCATCTGCCTGGTCTCGTCGGTGGCCTGGCGCTGCACCAGCTCACCGACGATCCCGAGCATGCTCGCGGCCCGACACTTCAGGGACTTTTGAAATGTCCCCTTTAGGTGAGAGGACTTGGAGGCGACCACCGCAATCCCCTCCTCATCCTCCTGAGCCATACGCTCGAGCTCGGCCAACGAGTGGTCGGCGTAGACGACCCGAGACGCACCGTATCCGGACTTGGCCCGGGCGACGCGCGTCCGCTGCTCCCTGGCAGCAACCTCCTCCTCCAGGTCCTGCTGGAGTTGCTCCCGCCGAGCCAAGTCCAGCTGACGTTGGGCGTCCGCAAGGCCCACGTCGTGGGTGACCGCCGCCGACTTTTTGGCCTTAGCCCGCTTTTTCGGCTCCTTCGCCGAACCGGAGGCTGAGGCCGAAGAGCCATCGGAGCCTGCCTTCAAGAAGGCCCGCTTGCGAGATCGGGTTTCGACCTCCATCGAACCGCTGGCGTCCGACTCGCACGCACTGGACTCATTCTCTGAGCCCGCCGTGTCAAAGAAGCTAGCCGCAGACGGCGCGCGGCTAGCCTCTGACGCTGAAGCGTCGGGGTGGCCCTGAGAAGGGCCTTTGGGTTGGCCCTGAGAAGGGCCTTGGGGTTGGCCCTGACAAGGGCCTTTGGGCTGGCCCTCAGAAGGGCCCTTGGGTTGGCCCTGAGAAGGGCCTTTGGGTTGGCCCTGAGAAGGGCCTTTTTTGCTGAAGTGCCCGAAGGCATCCCGCAATGGTTTCGGCATATTAGTTAAAAACAAAGCAATGATCGCAATTCCGCAAGAGAGATAGGATAGTCACGATCGCACAGCACACTTTAGCCGCACCCAGTCTGCCACTCCGTTACGGTGGTCAGAGCTGGGGCGTTGCCCGGGGGAAACGAACGAGGACGTATGCGCTGTGGGGGATCCCCCAACCTAACCTAACCTAACCTAACCTAACCTTTTTTTTTTTTTTTTTGATCACCCAGGTAAAATTCCTCACGAATACGCAGTGGGCCGGGGGAACCACTGCGTTATGTGGGGTTTGCACCCACTAAAAACCTGGAGCATTCCTTCATTCGCCTACGGGGCTGCGGGACCCACAAGGCTTGCAACCGCATGCCCCGCTGGCGTCGCTCCGCAACGGAGCCCTCCTTTCGGGACGGGGCAGAGTCCCAGAGTGTTTAGGACCCTGCCCCGTCACATTCCACCTCCAACTGTTTCTCTCCTCCTAGCACCGAGGCGCCCAGGAATGCCAGGGCGTCTCGGCGTCTGGTGCGCGGGACCTTTGTGTGGACGGAGGATCCCCCGATCCTCCGCCCACGGTCCCTGGCCTTACGGCGGCATCTGGCCCGCGAAGGCACGACGCCGCCTACCACGTCTGCGGCGGCGCATCGGGGCCGAGTCGACGTCGTCTTCCCGGCCTCGCTCCGCCGCCTCCTTCTGCGACATCACCTCGTCGCTGAATGTCGCGACCGCCCGCCAAGACCTGTCGCTGTCGACCATCTCTCTGAGAAGGGCCGAGAGCGACAGGTCATTTCCGACTGTCGCGGACAGGGCGGCGCGAGGGACCTCCCAAGCTGGGCACTCCTCGCGCGTATGCTGCGCCGTGTCCGCGACTCCCGCCACACAGTGGTGGCACACGTCCGAGGGCTCTCTTCCTGCCACCCGGTGCAGGTACCTTCCAAAGCAACCGTGCCCGGTGATCATTTGCGTCAGGTGGAAGGAGAGAGCCCCGTGCCGCCGCTCGAGCCACTCGCGGAGAATGGGCCGAACGGCGGCCGCCACATCTCGACTCACAACCGAATCCTCAAGGCGCAACGCCCACCTCCGCAGGAGAGTGTCACGCGCCTCCTCCCTCCAGCGACGAATCTCCCGCGGATGGGGACGATCGCCACTCGCAATCGCCTCCTTCGTTCGCCAGTACGCCGCGGCGAGTACCTCGGCGTCGAGGTCCCACGGCGGCGTACCGGCGAGCACACACGCGCCGACGCAAGACACGGTGCGGTACGCCCGGGCCACCCTGAGCGCCATGGCGCGCTGCGGTCTGCGCAGCACCGCCAGGTTCAGATTCGTCATGGCGCATCCTGCCCATATCGGCGCCCCGTAGAGCGCCATGGAGCGCACCACACCGGTGTAGAGACGTCGGCAGGCTCCACTTGGCCCCCCAACGTTGGGGAGGATCCGCCCCAAGGCCCCGGCGGTGGCCAACAACTTTGGGGCCAACCGCCGGAAGTGCTCTTCGAACTTCCATCGGCCGTCGAGCACGAGCCCCAGATACTTCATGGTAGTACCGACGGCGATGGAAGTTCCTCCGACAATAATCGAGGCTCCCGGCGGCGGCGCGTTTCGGGGCCCGTGAAAGAGTAGGGCCTCCGACTTTTCCAGGGCCACCTCGAGCCCCAGGGCGCGGATCCTCCCCACTACCTGTGCCACACCCGCAGTGGCGAGGCGGGCTGCCTCCCTGTAGGTGCTGCCGCGGGCCAGCACGAGGGTATCGTCGGCGTAACACAACACACCGATCCCCCGCAAGGTGGCCCCGCGCAGCACCCAGTCGTAACCGATGTTCCACAGGGGTGGTCCAAGGACAGACCCCTGTGGAACACCGCACGTCATTGCCCGCCTACCTTCGCCGGCCCTCGTCGGGAACACGACGGCTCTGCCGGCAAAGTACTCGGCGATGACCCGCTGGAGGTACTGCGGCACCCCATGGTACCGCAGCGCCGCCCTGACCGTGTCCCAGGGCAGCGCGTTGAATGCGTTGCGGATGTCCAATGACACCGCAAGCAACACGCCCCCCCGGGAGACCGCCTCCTCGGCGAGGTCCCTCACCCGCGCAACGGCATCCAGGGTCGACCGACCCCGGCGAAAACCGAACTGCGCGTCGTCCAGATCCGGATCCATGCACTCGGCCAGGCGAGCAGCGAGCACTCGCTCGAAAAGCTTGCTCACCTCGCCGAGCAGCACGATCGGACGGTAGGACGACGGCAGTCCGGCCGGGCGGCCGACTTTCGGCAGTAAAACAAGTTTGCCCGTCTTCCAGGGTCGGGGGAATCGACCCTGCGCCAAACAAGCGGTGAAGAGGGACCTCACCCTCTCTCCTATCTCCTCCAGCGCGACCGCCAGGGCCGTCCCCGGAACGCCGTCCGGGCCTGGGGCAGTCTTCTTCATTTTCAGCCTCGAGACGGCCGCCCCGAACTCCGCCTCCGATACCGGCGGTGCGGGGACGTCTTCCCGGGCAGGTCGCGCATCATTGGGTCGGGCCATCGCCGGAGGCCCCCACTCGTCTCTCTGCGGGAAGAGGGCGTCCACCACCTCTCCCAGCAGACCCTCGTCCACGCTGGACGTGACTGGGGGGGCCCAGGGCCGCAGCTTTTTGCGGACCGCCTTGTACGGCCTGCCCCACGGGTCTCCGTCAAGGGTCCGCAGCCAGTCCTCCCACGCCGCCTCCTTGGCCCGCGCGATTGCCACTTGGAACGACTCGCGCAGAGCCCTGTAAGCGGCGTAGGAGGCGGCCTCCTCCTGGGCGTCCCGGGTCCGCCTACGCCTGCACCGAGTGTATTGGCGGCGAGCCCTACCGCACTCGATTCGCATACGGCGAAGCTCGTCGCTCCACCAATACACCCGATGCCGAGGAGGGAGAGGTCTCGCCCTGGGCATCGCCGCGTCGCAGATGCGGCCCAGCGAGGCCCCTAGGCGCCCCGCCTCCTCGTCCACGTCTTGGCCAATGTCGGAACCGGACACCCAGTCCTCTATCACTGCGGCCTCTCTAGCGACCTCTTTGTCGAGCCGCCCCAGTACCCAACGCGGACCGCCCCCCCCAACAGGGGGTCGGGTCGGGCCCCGCGGGCCGGTGGGGAGCGCGGAGACATCGAATCGGATGTAACGATGGTCCGACAGTGTCTCCACGCCCACCACCACCCTCCAGTCCCGGACACGGCGCGCCAGGGCGGTCGATGCCAGTGTTATGTCGACTATCGACCCGCCCTGTTGCCGCACGCACGTGTCCTCCGACCCCGTGTTGAGGACGGCCAGGCCCATGGCGATCGCCCACTCCTCCAGGCACTCACCCCGCGCATCCGTGACCGGGGATCCCCACGCCGCAGATTTGGCGTTGAAATCCCCGGCGACTAGCACGGGGCTAGGGGCGGACTGCCCAACCAAAGACCCCACCTCGACGAGCATCTGCTCAAAGTCGGCGAGGCCCCGGTTGGGAGAACAGTACACCCCTATTACTATGACGTCGCCCACGGCTGCCAGTACGTGCCCCCCACCCCTCGACACACGTTCGATGGGCGGGGCGCCAGCGGCAGCCGGGGCGGCGATGGCCACCAAGCCGTCCCGGTCCCCGACCCAGTCGTCCCGGGCGGGGACAAAGTAGGGCTCGGCGACCACCGCTATTTGTATTCCCCACTCTGCCAGGCTCTGGGACAATAGATCCTGGGCCCTGGCAGAGTGGTTAATATTTGCCTGCATGATAGCTAAACTAGGCATTTATGGGGCGGTCTCCATGGGCCCCTCCTCTATAGTTGCCGGGATAGGGGCGGACTCGCCGCTGCCCCCCTCAGCCCTGGTCGCTTTTCTTTTTGTGGTTTTTGGGGCTTTGCCCACGCAGCCCACGCCGCCGAGAGGGTGCCCCGCCGGCTTGCCCGCTGCCGCACAGGTGGCGCAGTTGGGCTCGGCCCGGCACTCTCGCGCCCGGTGGCCCGGCTTTCCGCAGCGAAAGCAGAGGCCGCTGCGGTCCACCTCCGAAACACACCTGCTGGCGACGTGGCCCAGGTTGAGGCACCTGAAGCACCGAAGGGGCCTCGCCTCCAGCAGGGTGACCCTGGCCGTTATCCATCCAACTTTAAGCCTTTTTGCGCCGACCACCGTCTTGGCGGCGGCCACCGGGCAGCCGAGCCACATCGTTGCACGTTCGCCGATCACCCCGGGTCTTATGTCGTCGGCGTGGCACCCTCCCTGTGCTGCAAAAGCCGCCACCACCTCTGCGGCGGTGACGGAATCGTCCAAGCCCGATACAAGGACGTCCACCCTTTTTGTGGGGCGGGAGACCCTGACCGCGTCTGCACTGAGGACCTCCCTTAGTTTTGTAGCCAGGGAGTCGGCCTTCTCAGCGCCCCCATCCCCGAAGATTTCCAGGATGCGGGCGCCGGTGACCGTGGTCCTACAGCGCATTTCGTCGATGCCCAGACTCGCCATATCGACGCGAGTCCGGGCCTCCCGCAAGACAGTAGCGTAGCTGGCGCCACGCTCCGCCGCGCCCGGCAGCAGTGTGAGGGTAACTGCTGCCGTTTTTGGCTCCCGTAACTTTGACACCGCCGCTGCCTTTTGCGTGCTCTGGGTGCCCGTCTTCTTCCCGGAGCTTTTCGCACCCCGAGCAGCGACCACGCTCCACTGTTCCGTCAGAGGGGGCGGTGGGGGGGCGTCCTGCACCGGGCTAGGGTCCCTTACAGGGGCCGGCGCCGTCTTCTTCCCCTTTCCTTTGCCCTTGCCCTTGCCCTTAGTGGATTGGGGCTGAGCTAAGGGCGCAGACAGAGGCGCCGGGGGTGTTGTAACCTTCGCTAAGGCAGGGGCCTTTGCCCCCGCACCTGACTGCCGCGGCTGTGACACTGCCACTGCCACTGCCGCGGCCTCATATTCCGCCACTTGTCTGTCAGCCGCCAGCGGCGGCCGCAACTTCGGGTCCGGCAGGAGGCGACACTCGAGCCCCTCGAGTCGCGCATTCAGCATATTGCTGAACTGCACGACACTGGCCCGAGACATCGCCTCCACCATCTCACGGATCGCGTCTGAGTCCACCGCCGCTGCCGCCGGCCGGCTGTTGGCCTCCGCCAGCTGCTCCGAAAGCCGCCTATTTTCGGCCACCAATTGCGTCATTTCCTCAGATACAGTTCGGGCCCTTATCCCCACCGCTGCCTCCTTAATGATAGAGGCCGCATCCTTCAATGTCTTTATACTGGTGCCTTTTAACTTCTTTGACGTGGTGGCCACCTTTTCAACGAGTTTTGCAGCCTCTAGCAGCAAAAGATTTAGTGCCGCTAGAGACTGCGCCGTGTCCTCCTCCTGTGTTGGCTGGCTGAGGCCGCTGAGGCAGGCGTGCCGGGATTCCCGCAACGTTTTGGCCATGCCCTCTATGTCCATTTCAGCTTCGAGCTGGAGCTCCTCCTCCTTGGCTTTCGTGAGGCGTTCTTTGGCCGCAGCAAGGCCTACATATTCGCCCGTGGTGGGCGGGCGGCCTCTCCCCCTCTTCGATTTATGTGCCGCTCCTTTGGGTGGTGACATCGACTGCTCTTCGTCTTCTTCGCCAGCTGGCCTTTTGAGCCAACGGCGGCGAGCCTCTTCGGTTTCACTTAGCTGGCTAGCTTCCTCCTTTTCGCTTCCTGACGCGCATGTCAGCAAGCTGGTGTCCGAGTCTCCGGATGTGTCGGAGAGACGCACCACGGCGACTTGAAGATCTTCTTCCAAAGTCGCCGTCTCCTTCTTTTTTTCCACCTTCTTTTTTTCCTCTTTTGTTTGGTTTTTCAGTTTTGTTGCCATTTTTGTTCCCACGAGTATGAGACGAATTAGGGAAGCACTGTCGGGTGACGCTCATTCCGTGCCAGTGCAGCTAGATACTGTAGAGGTCGCCAGGTATCTACAGGTTTTTACGACTTCGCTGTCGGATTTTAAAGAGTTTTCCTTCTCGCGGGCCGGCCAATTAAGGCAAGCCCTCCGGTCCACGGCACATCCCGTACCCCATACCACCAACGATGGGGGTCTTTGGGAGTATGCCGTGGGCTCCGGGATTCGAGGGGAGCTGGTGTGAACTCCCCTTTTGGAGGCTACCTGTTTTCAGGCAACCCCCAACTCCTCTCCACGTCCGCCTAGCCTACCTACCCAACCTAACTAAACTACCTACCCGAACAAACCTACCCAACCTAACTTATCCCCACCCACCCAGTCCCCAATGTCGCATCTGGTGTGTCCTCTGCTAATCAGAGGAACACCCAGAGCGACATCCCCCCCCTGTCAGGTATTCGCCACCGCCAACAAGAACCCACGAATGGGAAGTTATTGACGGTGCCCGGGGCGCACCAGCCCAGCGGGTTGCTCTTCCCCCCGGACGTATCCGAAAGAGACCAGCAACCAACTAGGCCAACGTGGAGGTTACCTGACCCGCACCCCAACCTTTTTTTTTTTTTTTTTTTTGTTCTCCCAGGAAAATTCCTTACGAATACGCAGTGGTCCGGGGGAACCACTGCGTTATGTGGGGTTCGCACCCACTAAAAACCTGGAGTGGTCCTCCTCTCGCCCACGGGGCTGCGGGACCCACAAGGCTTACGACCGCGTGCCCCGCTGGCGTCGCTCCGCTACGGAGCCCTTCTCTCCGGGGCGGGGCTGAGCCTCATGAAATCAGAGACCCAGCCCCGCACCGTTCCACCTCCATCTGTTTCCTCCTAGCACTGAGGCACCGGACCACCGGATGTCTCAGTGCGCGGGACCTTTGTGTGGACGGCGGACCCCCCGGTCCTCCGCCCACGGTCCCCGGCGTTACGGCGGCATCTGGCCCGCGTAGGCCCGACGCCGCCTGCCGCGTCTGCGGCGGCGCATCGGGGCCGAGTCGACATCGTCTTCCCGGTCCCGCTCCGCCTCCTCCTTCCTCGACATCACATCGTCGCAGTATGTTGCGACCGCCTGCCAAGACCTGTCGCTGTCGACCATCTCCCTTAGGAGGGCCGGCAGCGACAGGTCGTTTCCGACTGTCGCGGACAAGGCGGCGCGAGGGACCGCCCAAGCTGGGCACTCCTCGCGCGTATGCTGCGCCGTGTCCGCGACTCCCGCCACGCAATGGTGGCACACGTCCGAGGGCTCCCTTCTTGCCACCCGGTGCAGGTATCTGCCAAAACAACCATGGCCGGTGATGATCTGCGTCAGGTGGAAGGAGAGAGCCCCGTGCCGCCGCTCGAGCCACTCGCGGAGAATGGGCCGAACGGCGGCCGCCACTTCTCGGCTCACGACCGACTCATCAAGGCGGTCCGCCCACCTCCGCAGGAGAGTGTCGCGCGCCTCTTCCCTCCAGCGACGAATCTCCCGCGGATGGGGACGGCCGCCATCCACAACCACCTCCTTTGTTCGCCAGTACGCCGCGGCGAGCACCTCGGCGTCGAGGTCCCACGGCGGCGTACCGGCGAGCACACACGCGCCGACGCACGACACGGTGCGGTACGCCCGGGCCACCCTGAGCGCCATGGCGCGCTGCGGTCGTAGCAGCGCTGCCTGGTTCCGGCTACTCATGGCTCTTGCCCATATTGGCGCCCCATAGAGCGCCATGGAGCGCACCACACCAGTGTAGAGGCGTCGGCAAACCCCACCTGGCCCCCCAACGTTTGGGAGGATCCGCCCCAAGACCCCAGCAGTGGCCAACAACTTTGGGGCCAACCGCCGGAAGTGTTCTTCGAACTTCCATCGGCCGTCGAGCACGAGCCCCAGGTACTTCATGGAAGTACCGACGGCGATGGAAGTCCCTCCCACAATAATGGAGGCCTCCGGCGGAGGCCCGCTCTTAGGCCCGTGAAAGAGGAGGGCCTCGGACTTCTCCAAAGCCACCTCGAGCCCAAGGGCACGGATCCTCCCCACGACCTGGGCCACACCCGCCGTGGCGAGAATGGATGCCTCTCTGTAGGTGCTGCCGCGGGCCAGCACGAGGGTATCGTCGGCGTAACAAATTACACCGACCCCCCGCAAGGTGGCACCGCGCAGCACCCAGTCGTAGCCGATGTTCCACAGGGGCGGGCCGAGGACCGACCCCTGTGGAACACCGCACGACATTTGCCTCCTCCCTTCGCCCTCGTCGGGTAAACGACGGCCCTGCCGGCGAAGTAGTCGGCGACGACCCGCTGGAGGTACTGCGGCACCCCATGGTACCGCAGCGCCGCCCTAATCGTTTCCCAGGGTAGCGTGTTGAATGCATTGCGGATGTCTAATGACACCGCAAGCAACACGCCGCCCCGGGAGACCGCCTCCTCGGCGAGGTCCCTCACCCGCGCAACGGCATCCAGGGTCGACCGACCCCGGCGGAAACCGAACTGCGCGTCGTCCAGATCCGGATCCATGCACTCGGCCAGGCGAGCAGCGAGCACTCGCTCAAAGAGCTTGCTCACCTCGTCGAGTAGCACGATCGGACGGTAGGACGACGGAAGTCCGGCCGTGCGCCCTGCCTTGGGCAGCAGCACAAGTTTGCCCGTCTTCCAGAGTCGGGGGAAACGACCCTGCGCCAAACACGCGGTGAAGAGGGACCTCACCCTCTCCTCAATCTCCTCCAGCGCGACCGCCAGGGCCGTCCCCGGAACGCCGTCCGGGCCCGGGGCGGTCCTCTTCCTCTTTAGTCTGAGGACGGCCGCCCCGAATTCGGCCTCCGATACCGGCGGTGCGGGGATATCGTCCCCTGCCGGTCGCGGGTCGTGTCGGGCCATCGCCGGAGGCACCCACTCGTCTCGCTGCGGGAACAAGGCGCCCACCACCTCTCCCAGAAAACCCTCGTCCACGCTGGAAGTGACGGGGGGAGCCCAGGCCCGCAGCTTCTTTCTGACCGCTTTGTACGGCCTTCCCCACGGGTCGCCGTCGAGGGTCCGCAGCCAGTCCTCCCACGCCGCCTCCTTGGCCCGCGCGATTGCCACTTGAAATGACTCGCGCAGAGCCCTGTAAGCGGCGTAGGAGGCGGCCTCCTCCTGGGCGTCTCGGGTCCGCCTACGCCTGCACCGAGTGTATTGGCGGCGAGCCCTTCCGCACTCAATTCGCATACGGCGAAGCTCGTCGCTCCACCAGTACACCCGATGCCGAGGAGGGAGGGGTCTCGCCCTGGGCATCGCCGCGTCGCAGATGCGGCCCAGCGAGGCCCCGAGGCGCCCCGCCTCCCCGTCCACGTCCTGCCCAGTGTCGGGCCCGGACACCCAGTCCTCGACGATGGCGGCCTCTCGGGCAATCTCCCTGTCCAGCCGCCCCAGCACCCACCGCGGACCGCCCCCAACAACGGGGAATCGGGCCGAGCCTTGCGGGCCGGCGGGGAGCGCGGAGACGTCGAACCGGATATACCGATGGTCCGACAGTGTCTCCACGCCCACCACCACCCTCCAATCCCGGACACGGCGCGCCAGGGCGGTCGTTGCCAACGTGATGTCGACTATAGACCCGCCCTGTTGCCGCACGCACGTGTCCTCTGACCCCGTGTTGAGGACGGCCAGGCCCATGGAGACCGCCCACTCCTCCAGACACTCACCCCGCGCATCCGTCACCGGGGATCCCCACGCCACACTTTTGGCGTTAAAATCCCCAGCGACTAGCACGGGGCTAGGGGCGACCTGCCCAACCAGAGCCCCCACCTCCCCGAGCATTTGCTCAAAGTCGGCGAGACTCCGGCTGGGTGGAAAGTACACCCCTATAACTGCAACGCCGCCAACGGCTGCCAGGACGTAGCCCCTACCCCTCGACACATTGTCAATGGGCGGGGCGCCAGCGGCAGCCGGGGCGGCGATGGCCACCAAACCTTCGCGGTCCCCGACCCAGTCGTCCCGTTCGGGGACGAAGTAGTTCTCTCCTCCTAGCACCGAGGCGCCCAGGAATGCCAGGGCGTCTCGGCGTCTGGTGCGCGGGACCTTTGTGTGGACGGAGGATCCCCCGATCCTCCGCCCACGGTCCCTGGCCTTACGGCGGCATCTGGCCCGCGAAGGCCCGACGCCGCCTTCCACGTCTGCGGCGGCGCATCGGGGCCGAGTCGACGTCGTCTTCCCGGTCCCGCTCCGCCGCCTCCTTCTGCGACATCACCTCGTCGCTGAATGTCGCGACCGCCCGCCAAGACCTGTCGCTGTCGACCATCTCTCTGAGAAGGGCCGAGAGCGACAGGTCATTTCCGACTGTCGCGGACAGGGCGGCGCGAGGGACCTCCCAAGCTGGGCACTCCTCACGCGTATGCTGCGCCGTGTCCGCGACTCCCGCCACACAGTGGTGGCACACGTCCGAGGGCTCCCTTCCTGCCACCCGGTGCAGGTACCTTCCAAAGCAACCGTGCCCGGTGATCATTTGCGTCAGGTGGAAGGAGAGAGCCCCGTGCCGCCGCTCGAGCCACTCGCGGAGAATGGGCCGAACGGCGGCCGCCACATCTCGACTCACAACCGAATCCTCAAGGCGCAACGCCCACCTCCGCAGGAGAGTGTCACGCGCCTCCTCCCTCCAGCGACGAATCTCCCGCGGATGGGGACGATCACCACTCGCAATCGCCTCCTTCGTTCGCCAGTACGCCGCGGCGAGCACCTCGGCGTCGAGGTCCCACGGCGGCGTACCGGCGAGCACACACGCGCCGACGCAAGACACGGTGCGGTACGCCCGGGCCACCCTGAGCGCCATGGCGCGCTGCGGTCTGCGCAGCACCGCCAGGTTCAGATTCGTCATGGCGCATCCTGCCCATATCGGCGCCCCGTAGAGCGCCATGGAGCGCACCACACCGGTGTAGAGACGTCGGCAGGCTCCACTTGGCCCCCCAACGTTGGGGAGGATCCGCCCCAAGGCCCCGGCGGTGGCCAACAACTTTGGGGCCAACCGCCGGAAGTGCTCTTCGAACTTCCATCGGCCGTCGAGCACGAGCCCAAGGTACTTCATTGTAGTACCGACGGCGATGGAAGTTCCTCCGACAATAATCGAGGCTCCCGGCGGCGGCCCGTTTCGGGGCCCGTGAAAAAGTAGGGCCTCCGACTTTTCCAGGGCCACCTCGAGCCCCAGGGCGCGGATCCTCCCCACTACCTGTGCCACACCCGCAGTGGCGAGGCGGGCTGCCTCCCTGTAGGTGCTGCCGCGGGCCAGCACGAGGGTATCGTCGGCGTAACACAACACACCGATCCCCCGCAAGGTGGCCCCGCGCAGCACCCAGTCGTAACCGATGTTCCACAGGGGTGGTCCAAGGACAGACCCCTGTGGAACACCGCACGTCATTGCCCGCCTACCTTCGCCGGCCCTCGTCGGGAACACGACGGCTCTGCCGGCAAAGTACTCGGCGATGACCCGCTGGAGGTACTGCGGCACCCCATGGTACCGCAGCGCCGCCCTGACCGTGTCCCAGGGCAGCGTGTTGAACGCGTTGCGGATGTCGACCGACCCCGGCGAAAACCGAACTGCGCGTCGTCCAGATCCGGATCCATGCACTCGGCCAGGCGAGCAGCGAGCACTCGCTCGAAAAGCTTGCTCACCTCGCCGAGCAGCACGATCGGACGGTAGGACGACGGCAGTCCGGCCGGGCGGCCGACTTTCGGCAGTAAAACAAGTTTGCCCGTCTTCCAGGGTCGGGGGAATCGACCCTGCGCCAAACAAGCGGTGAAGAGGGACCTCACCCTCTCTCCTATCTCCTCCAGCGCGACCGCCAGGGCCGTCCCCGGAACGCCGTCCGGGCCTGGGGCGGTCCTCTTCATTGTAAGCCTCGAGACGGCCGCCCCGAACTCCGCCTCCGATACCGGCGGTGCGGGGACGTCTTCCCGGGCAGGTCGCGCATCATTGGGTCGGGCCATCGCCGGAGGCACCCACTCGTCTCTCTGCGGGAAGAGGGCGTCCACCACCTCTCCCAGCAGACCCTCGTCCACGCTGGACGTGACTGGGGGGGCCCAGGGCCGCAGCTTTTTGCGGACCGCCTTGTACGGCCTGCCCCACGGGTCGCCGTCAAGGGTCCGCAGCCACTCCTCCCACGCCGCCTCCTTGGCCCGCGCGATTGCCACTTGGAACGACTCGCGCAGAGCCCTGTAAGCGGCGTAGGAGGCGGCCTCCTCCTGGGCGTCCCGGGTCCGCCTACGCCTGCACCGAGTGTATTGGCGGCGAGCCCTACCGCACTCGATTCGCATACGGCGAAGCTCGTCGCTCCACCAATACACCCGATGCCGAGGAGGGAGGGGTCTCGCCCGGGGCATCGCCGCGTCGCAGATGCGGCCCAGCGAGGCCCCTAGGCGCCCCGCCTCCTCGTCCACGTCCTGGCTTATGTCGGACCCGGACACCCAGTCCTCGATAACTGCGGCCTCTCTAGCGACCTCTTTGTCGAGCCGCCCCAGCACCCAGCGCGGACCGCCCCCCCCAACAGGGGGTCGGGTCGGGCCCCGCGGGCCGGTGGGGAGCGCGGAGACATCGAATCGGATGTAACGGTGGTCCGACAGTGTCTCCACGCCCACCACCACCCTCCAATCCCGGACACGGCGCGCCAGGGCGGTCGATGCCAGTGTAATGTCGACTATCGACCCGCCCTGTTGCCGCACGCACGTGTCCTCCGACCCCGTGTTGAGGACGGCCAGGCCCATGGCGACCGCCCACTCCTCCAGGCACTCACCCCGCGCATCCGTCACCGGGGATCCCCACGCCGCAGATTTGGCGTTGAAATCCCCGGCGACTAGCACGGGGCTAGGGGCGGACTGCCCAACCAAAGACCCCACCTCGACGAGCATCTGCTCAAAGTCGGCGAGGCCCCGGTTGGGAGAACAGTACACCCCTATTACTATGACGTCGCCCACGGCTGCCAGTACGTGCCCCCCACCCCTCGACACACGTTCGATGGGCGGGGCGCCAGCGGCAGCCGGGGCGGCGATGGCCACCAAGCCGTCCCGGTCCCCGACCCAGTCATCCCGGGCGGGGACAAAGTAGGGCTCGGCGACCACCGCTATTTGTATTCCCCACTCTGCCAGGCTCTGGGACAATAGATCCTGGGCCCTGGCAGAGTGGTTAATATTTGCCTGCAATATTGCTAACCTAGACATTTATGGGGCGGTTTCCATGGGCCCCTCCTCTATAGTTGCCGGGATAGGGGCGGACTCGCCGCTGCCCCCCTCAGCACTGGTCGCTTTCCTTTTTGTGGTTTTTGGGGCTTTGCCCACGCAGCCCACTCCGCCGAGAGGGTGCCCCGCCGGCTTGCCCGCTGCCGCACAGGTGGCGCAGTTGGGCTCGGCCCGGCACTCTCGCGCCCGGTGGCCCGGCTTTCCGCAGCGAAAGCAGAGGCCACTGCGGTCCACCTCCGAAACACACCTGCTGGCGACGTGGCCCAGGTTGAGGCACCTGAAGCACCGAAGGGGCCTCGCCTCCAGCAGGGTGACCCTGGCCGTTATCCATCCAACTTTAAGCCTTTTTGCGCCGACCACCGTCTTGGCGGCGGCCACCGGGCAGCCGAGCCACATCGTTGCACGTTCGCCGATCACCCCGGGTCTTATGTCATCGGCGTGGCACCCTCCCTGTGCTGCAAAAGCCGCCACCACCTCTGCGGCGGTGACGGAATCGTCCAAGCCTGATACAAGGACGTCCACCCTTTTTGTGGGGCGGGAGACCCTGACCGCGTCTGCACTGAGGACCTCCCTTAGCTTTGTAGCCAGGGAGTCGGCCTTCTCAGCGCCCCCATCCCCGAAGATTTCCAGGATGCGGGCGCCGGTGACCGTGGTCCTACAGCGCATTTCGTCGATGCCCAGACTCGCCATATCGACGCGAGTCCGGGCCTCCCGCAAGACAGTGGCGTAGCTGGCGCCACGCTCCGCCGCGCCCGGCAGCAGTGTGAGGGTAACTGCTGCCGTTTTTGGCTCCCGTAACTTTGTCACCGCCGCTGCCTTTTGCGTGCTCTGGGTGCCCGTCTTCTTCCCGGAGCTTTTCGCACCCCGAGCAGCGACCACGCTCCACTGTTCCGTCAGAGGGGGCGGTGGGGGGGCGTCCTGAACCGGGCTAGGGTCCCTTACAGGGGCCGGCGCCGTCTTCTTCCCCTTTCCTTTGCCCTTGCCCTTTCCCTTAGTGGATTGGGGCTGAGCTGCGGGCGCAGACAGAGGCGCCGGGGGTGCTGTAACCTTCGCTAAGGCAGGGGCCTTTGCCCCCGCACCTGACTGCCGCGGCTGTGACACTGCCACTGCCACTGCCGCGGCCTCATCTTCCGCCACTTTTCTGTCAGCCGCCAGCGGCGGCCGCAACTTCGGGTCCGGCAGGAGGCGACTCTCGAGCCCCTCGAGTCGCGCATTCAGCATATTGCTGAACTGCACGACACTGGCCCGAGACATCGCCTCCACCATCTCACGGATCGCGTCTGAGTCCACCGCCGCTGCCGCCGGCCGGCTGTTGGCCTCCGCCAGCTGCTCCGACAGCCGCCTATTTTCGGCCACCAATTGCGTCATTTCTTCGGATACAGTTCGGGCCCTTATCCCCACCGCGGCCTCCTTAATGATAGAGGCCGCATCCTTCAATGTCTTTACACTGGTGCCTTTTAACTTCCTTGACGTGGTGGCCACCTTTTCAACGAGTTTTGCAGCCTCTAGCAGCAAAAGATTTAGTGCCGCTAGAGACTGCGCCGTGTCCTCCTCCTGTGTTGGCTGGCTGAGGCCGCTGAGGCAGGCGTGCCGGGATTCCCGCAACGTTTTGGCCATGCCCTCTATGCCCATTTCAGCTTCGAGCTGGAGCTCCTCCTCCTTGGCCTTCGTGAGGCGTTCTTTGGCCGCAGCAAGGCCCACATATTCGCCCGTGGTGGGCGGGCGGCCTCTCCCCCTCTTGGATTTGTGTGCCGCTCCTTTGGGTGGTGACATCGATATCTCTTCGTCTTCTTCGCCAGCTGGCCTTTTGAGCCAACGGCGGCGAGCCTCTTCGCTTTCGCTTAGCTGGCCAGCTTCCTCCTTTTCGCTTCCTGACGCGCATGTCAGCAAGCTGGTGTCCGAGTCTCCGGATGTGTCGGAGAGACGCACCACGGCGACTTGAAGATCTTCTTCCAAAGTCGCCGTCTCCTTCTTTTTTTCCGCCTTCTTTTTTTCAACTTTTTGTTTGGTTTGTTTTGTATCCATTTTTGTTCCCACGAGTAAGAGACGAATTAGGGAAGCACTGTCGGGTGACGCTCATTCCGTGCCAGTGCAGCTAGATACTGTAGAGGTCGCCAGGTATCTACAGGTTTTTACGACTTCGCTGTCGGATTTTAAAGAGTTTTCCTTCTCGCGGGCCGGCCAATTAAGGCAAGCCCTCCGGTCCACGACACATCCCGTACCCCATACCACCAACGATGGGGGTCTTTGGGAGTATGCCGTGGGCTCCGGGATTCAAGGGGAGCTGGTGTGAACTCCCCTTTTGGAGGCTACCTGTTTTCAGGCAACCCCCAACTCCACTCCACGTCCGCCTAGCCTACCTACCCAACCTAACTAAACTACCTACCCAAACAAACCTACCCAACCTAACTTATCCCCACCCACCCAGTCCCCAATGTCGCATCTGGTGTGTCCTCTGCTAATCAGAGGAACACCCAGAGCGACATCCCCCCCTTGTCAGGTATTCGCCACCGCCAACAAGAACCCACGAATGGGAAGTTATTGACGGTGCCCGGGGCGCACCAGCCCAGCGGGTTGCTCTTCCCCCCGGACGTATCCGAAAGGGACCAGCAACCAACTAGGCCAACGTGGAGGTTACCTGACCCGCACCCCAACCTAACCTAACCTAACCTAACCTAACCTTTTTTTTTTTTTTTTTTTTTGATCTCGCTGGGAAAAAATGCATTACGCATACCCACCCATTGGGGGAATGGGGGGCTATGTGGGACTCCCCGGTCTAGCCCGGTATACCCACTAAAATAACCCAGCGGCACTCCCGCATCGTCTGAAAGGAGGAGGACTGGGAAACCGGCACAGCCTTGACTACCAGTCCTCCGCCGACGACCGCCCGCCTTTACGGCAGGCCCTTCACGCCCCTCCCTTAGTGGAGGGGCCCGGGAACGAACGCGAGTGCTCGGCCGTTCCCGCCCGAGGGTGGTGACTGTGCAATGCAGACGAGAGGCGCCCCCGCGCCTGTCGCCCGCTAGCCACCACCTGGAGGTGGGAGGAGACGGTCGTACAACCGCCTCCTCCCACCCCTTCTCCGCCTGCGGAGCGGCGGCGCGAGAGGATCATCCTCCCGCGCACGCTCCGCCGCCTCCTTTTGCGACATAACTTGCTCGCAAAAGGAGGCAACCGCAGCCCAGGCCTCCTCACTCCCCAGCATGGAGTTGACCACGCCGGGAAGTGAGAGGTCCTGCCCAACAACTAAAACTAGGACACGGCGCAACTCAGCCCAGGCTGGGCACACCTCGAGGGTGTGCTGCGCCGTGTCCTCTGCCGCGCCGCAATCGTGGCACGCCGGGGTTTCCTCCCTCCGGATCCGGTGCAGGTGCGTTCCGAAACAACCATGTCCGGACAACACCTGCACCAAACGGAACGAAAGGAAACCGTGGGGCCGCTCGAGCCAGCCCTGCAAGACTGGACCGAGCGCGTCCAACGTCCGGCGTCCAAAAGTGGCGGTGGCGAGGTCCGCCGCCCAATGAAGGACGATGGCGTCCCTCGCCTCTCGCCGCACGGCCTCCCGCTCCTCCGCGGCGGGGCGCTCCCCGAGCGCCTTCCACCGTGCCGCCCACTCGTACACTCTGGCGAGCACCCATGCCTCCAACTCCCAGGGAGGGGTGCCGGCCAGAGCGCACGCCGCCGAATAGCCCACCGAGCGGTAGGCCCTCGCCACCCGCTGTGCAATGGCCCTTTGGGGCCTGCGGATGGCGGTTGCATTCTCCCTCCTGTGGAGGGAGTCCGCCCAGATGGGTGCCCCGTAGAGGGCCATGCTCCGCAGGATGCCGGCATACAATCGCCGGCACCGTGCACTGGGCCCCCCCAGATTCGGCATGAGCCATGAGAGGGCGTCCGCGGCCTTCAGCAGGCGCGTCGACAGCCCGCTGAAGTGCGGGCCGAAGCGCCACCTGCTGTCCAGCACTAGGCCCAGATATTTCATCTGGGCCTTCACACCTATTTGGACGCCCTCCACGACGATGTGGGCGGCAGGAGGGCAGCGCTGCCGAGGCCCGTGAAAGAACACGGCCTCGGTCTTGTTCAGCGCCACCCTCAAACCTAGCCGGCGGATCCTCCCTGCGACCAACGATCCGCCAGCCGAGGCCAAACAGGCCGCCTCCCCGAAATTCCTCCCCCGGGCAACGAGGAGAGTGTCATCCGCGTAACAGATGACACTCGTCCCCCGGAGGAGGGCTCCCCGCAAGAGCCAATCGAACCCGATGTTCCACAAGGGTGGCCCTAGCACCGACCCCTGTGGAACACCGGACTCCGCGCCGTAACGCCTGATCCTGGCCGTCTTGTCAACCAGGAGGACCTCTCTGTCCTCCAGGTAGCCGGCCAGGATCGCCCGCAGATATTGGGGCACTCCGTGGTACCGGAGTGCCTCCAATATCGTCGAGTGGGGGACGGAGTTGAAGGCGTTGGCTATGTCAAACGACACCGCCAACACTCCGCCCCCCGACTCGACCGCCTCCTGCACCTGGCCCCTGAGTAGGGCCAACGCGTCGACCGTCGAACGCCCCCGTCTGAAACCAAACTGGGCGTCCGACAGGTCCGGCCCTACCTCCCGCAAATGGCTATTTAGCCGGGTGGCGATGATCCCCTCGAACAATTTACCGACCTCATCGAGCAGAACGATGGGTCGGTATGCCGAGGGGGAGTCCACCGGACGTCCCTCCTTCCGGAGGAGGCACAAATGCCCCTCCTTCCACGGTTTCGGGAACCTCCCAGCCGTAAGGCACGCGCTGAAGAGGTCCCGAAACCTATCCTCCATGAGGGACGCCGCGATGGCCACCACCCGTGCGGGGACACCGTCCGGTCCAGGGGCCGTCTTCTTCGCGCGGAGGGCCAGAACCCCCGCGCGAAGTTCCTCCACCGATACTGGAGGGACCTCCTCCACCGGCGAAGCCACCACCCCCCCAGGCGGGGGGTTCATCGTTGGTGGGGTGAAGTCGGTCCTGCACGGAAACAGGGACCGGACCACCCCATCCAGCAACGCCGGCTCCAGGGTCTCCGTTACTGGGGGACCAAAGGGGCGCAGTTGTTTCCGCGCCGCCTTATATGGCCGCCCAAACGGATCCCTGTCGAGGCCCTCCAGCATCTCAGCCCTCGCCGAGTCCTTGGCGGCGCACATAGCCGACTTGAGGACCGTCTTTGCCTCTAGGTAAGAGGCGTAGAGGCGGTCCTCCCCGGCCTGAGATCGGGTAGTGCGCCGCCGACTCCGCGTATAAGCCCTCCTGGCCGCCACGCAGGCGGCTCGGAGCCCCGCCAGCTCCTCCGACCACCAATAGACGGCGCGACGGGGAGGCGGACGGCGTGACCGAGGCATGCTTGCGTTGCAGACCTCGGTCAGGGACCCCCTGAGCTGGACCGCCGCGCGGTCCACGTCCAGGACAGGCTCGACAGGAGGCGAGAGCCAGTCCTGGAGAAAGGCTGCCTCCTTGGCTGCCTCCCGGTCCAGGCGGGTGAGAGCCCACCGAGGGAAGGGAGATTGGCCCGAGCGGGCCGTCCCCTCCCGAGGGCCGGTGGAGATGTCGAACCGCACGTATCGGTGGTCCGACAAAGTCTCCACCGTCTCCACCCGCCAGTTCACAACGCGGGCGGCCAGGGCGGGGGTGGCAAACGAGACGTCTACCACCGACCCTCCCCGTTGCCGCACACACGTGTGGACCGCCCCCCTGTTGAGGAGGGACACGCCGCACGAGGCCGCCCAGAATTCGACGGCGCGTCCCCGGACGTTGCAGGAGGCAGCCGGGTTGCCCCAAGCCTCCGACTTGGCGTTCAGGTCGCCTATCACGGCGACCTGGCGTGGTGCCGCCCTCCCGGCGACTGCCGTAAGGATCTCGAGAAAGTCCTCGAAATCCCCTAGAGGGCGGTTTGGGGAGAAATAGACCCCCAACAGGGCCATGTCTCCCCCCCACGCGGCGGCCACGTATCCCGGTCCCCTCTCTAAAAGCGAGAGGGGAGGGGAGTCCGTGGAAGGCCGCGCCACCAACGCCACCAAGCCGTCCCGATCGCCCAGCCAGGTACTGGGGACCGAGTAAGGCTCGGCAACCACCGCCACGTCCACCAACCACTCGGCCATGATCTGTGTGAGCAGATCCTGGGCCACCCTGCAGTGGTTGGTGTTCGCCTGGAGGATGCGATGTTCGACTCTATGCATTAATCGGACATCGCACCCCCCTCCTCTTCAGCCAGGCCAGCAGCAGCCGAATGCCCTACTTCCGCCACGGCGGCGGTAGCGGCAGGCTTTCTCGGCGCCTGCGCTGCTTTTCCCTTCTTAGGGGGGGGATTACACATCATCCCCCCCATTATGTGGCCTGCCGGGCGGCCACTGGTGGCACATACAGCGCACCGCGGCGCGGCCGCCTCGCACGATGCGACTTTGTGGCCCTCCTTGCCGCAGCGGTAACAGCTCTCTGTCCGATCTATTGTGGACGGACAGAGGGCACGGGTGTGTCCGACTCCGAAGCACCTGAAGCACCTCAAGGGCCGTGCTGCAAGTGCCCGGACCACACCCGAGCTGAAGCCGACTTGTAGCCGTCCTTTGTCAAGGACGGCTTTGGCAGCGGCAACTGGGCATTCCATGCGAATGGTGCCCATGCCGCCGCGGCCGGGCCTGATGTCCCGGCCTCGCACCGCTGCGACGCTACAGCCCCCTATCGCTGCGACCGCCGCCACCACCTCCTCCTTGGTGACCGAGTCGTCCAGGTCGGTCACCTCGATGGCGGCGGTCTTCACTGGCCTGGCCACCTTGGCCGCATCTGCGATAACCTCTTGTAGCTTCGCTGCAAAGAGGTCCGCGTTCTTGCCACCCTCGGCCCCCGGGAACTCGAATAATCGAGCCCCAGCTTGGGTCCGGCGGCAGGACACCTTGCCGATCCCCAGTTTTGTGGGATCGGCATTGGTACGCGCCCGCATCATAACGGACGCGTACGTTTCCCCCCGCTCCGCAGCCTCCGCGGTGAGCGTCACCACGACGGCTGCGGTTTTGGGAGGAACTAGGTTCCTCTTGCCGGCTGGGGGCGAACTCTTGCCCTTTCCCCCGCCAGTCGACTGCGACTGGCCGCTGCGAGGGACGGCTGGGGGTGAGCTTTTCCCCTTCCCCTTGCCAGTCGACTGCGACTGGCTGGGAGGGGTGGTGGCGGGGACGGCAGGGACGACCGCTGCCGTCTTTTTGCCCTTCCCCTTCCCCTTGCCGACGACCTTCGTCCAACCAGCAGGGTTGGCTGGGGTGGCGGCAGGCAGAAGGGGGTCCTCCTCCCTCTGTGAGGTCGGCCCCGGCTCTCCCTTCCTCTTGTCCGCCGCAAGAGGCAGACGGTAACTTTTGGCCGGCAGGAGCCGGTCCTCTATGCCTGCTATGCAGGCCCTGGTAAACTCCCTCTCCTCCATCACAACCTTGCGGATGATATCCTCAAGGTTTGAGGAGGAGGGGCCTCCTGCCGCAGGATTAAGCTCAGCCTGGGTTGGCCGCGCCGTGGCATCAGCCAGCTTCTGGTGCAGCTGGCTGACCTCCGACTGCAGGCGGTCTATCCTCGCCTGCAGCTGTCGCGTCTCGTCGTTGGCCTTGCGCTGCACCAGCTCTGCGATGATGCCACGCATGCTTGCGGCCCGGCACTTGAGGCACTTCTGAAAAGTGCCCTTCAGGTGCGAGGACTTGGAGGCGACCTCCACGATCCCCTCCTCGTCCTCCAGAGCCATCCTTTCCAGTTCGGCCAAGGAGTGGTCCGCATACAGGACGCGGGACGCACCGTATCCGGACTTGGCACGGGCGACGCGAGCCCGTTCCTCCTTGGCCTCAACCCTCTCCTCCAGCTCTTGCTGGAGCTGCTCCCGCTTAGCCAGGTCCAATTGGCGCTGGGCGTCCGCAAGACCCACGTCGTGGGTATCCGCCTCAGTCACCGGCTTTTTGGCCTTGGCCTTCTTCCGCGACTCCTTCGCCGAACTCGACGCCGAGGAGCCATCCGACCCTTCCTTAAGGAAGGCCCTCTTCCGCGATCGCGATCGTGATCGGGTATCCTCGATCACCATCGCGGTCGCGTCCGACGCAACGGACTCATTGTCGGAGTCCGACAGTTCGTCCGCCCCTTCTCCGTAGAAGGTCCGCCCTTCTGACGCTGAAGCGTCGCTGTGGCCCTGAGAAGGGCCTTTTGGTTGGCCCTGAGAAGGGCCTTTTTTCATAAAATGCCCGAGGGCGTCCCGAGCAGGTTTCGGCATATTAATTAAAATCAAAGCAAAGATCGCAGTATCCGCAAATAAAATAAAATAAGGCTACGATCGCACAGCGCACTTTAGCCGCACCCAGTCTGCCACTCCGTTACGGTGGTCAGAACTGGGGCGTTGCCCGGGGGAAACGATCGAGGACGTATGCACTGTGGGGGATCCCCCAACCTAACCTTTTTTTTTTTTTTTTTTTGTTCACCCAGGAAAATTCCTAACGAATACGCAGTGGTCCGGGGGAACCACTGCGTTATGTGGGGTTCGCACCCACTAAAAACCTGGAGCATTCCTCCACTCGCCCACGGGGCTGCGGGACCCACGAGGCTTGCAACCGCGTGCCCCGCTGGCGTCGCTCCACCACGGAGCCCTTCTCTTTGGGACGGGGCAGAGTCCCAGGTTATCTGAGACCCTGCCCCGTCTTATTCCACTTCCATTTGTCTCCTCCTAGCACCGAGGCGCCCAGGAATGCCAGGGCGTCTCAGTGCGCGGGACCTTTGTGTGGACGGCGGACCCCCGGTCCTCCGCCCACGGTCCTGTGTGGCCTGTGATCATCTGCGTCAGGTGGAAGGAGAGAGCCCCGTGCCGCCGCTCGAGCCACTCGCGCCCCCAACCTAACCTAACCTAACCTAACCTAACCTAACCTAACCTAACCTAACCTTTTTTTTTTTTTTTTTTTTTTTTTTGATCACGCTGGGAAAAAATGCATTACGCATACCCACCCATTGGGGGAATGGGGGGCTATGTGGGACTCCCCGGGCAAGCCCGGTATACCCACTAAAATAACCCAGCGGCACTCCCGCATCGTCTGTGTGGAGGAGGACTGGGAAACCGGCACAGCCTTTACGTCCAGTCCTCCGCCGACGACCGCCCGCCTTTTAGGGCAGGCCCTTCACGCCCCTCCCTCAGTGGAGGGGCCCGGGAACGACAGCGAGTGCTCGGCCGTTCCCGCCCACCGAGGGTGGTGACTCGTGCAATGCGAGCGAGAGGCGCCCCCATGCCTGTCGCCCGCTAGTCACCACCAGGAGGTGGGAGGAGACGATTGTACAACCGCCTTCTCCCACCCCTTCTCCGCCTGCGGAGCGGCGGCGCGAGAGGATCGTCCTCCCGCGCACGCTCCGCCGCCTCCTTTTGCGACATCACGACCTCGCAAAAGGAGGCAACCGCCGCCCAGGCCTCCTCACTCCCCAGCATGGAGTTGACCACGCCGGGAAGTGAGAGGTCCTGCCCGATAACACTATTCAGGGCACGGCGCAGCTCTGCCCAGGCTGGGCACACCTCGAGGGTGTGCTGCGCCGTGTCCTCCTCCGCACCGCAGTCGTGGCACGCTGGGGTTTCCTCCCTCCGGATCCGGTGCAGGTGCGTTCCGAAACAACCATGTCCGGACAACACCTGCACTAGACGGAACGAGAGGAAACCATGTGGGCGCTCGAGCCAGCCCTGCAGGACTGGACCGAGCGCATCCAGCGTCCGGCGGCCAAAGGCGGCGGAGGCGAGGTCCTCTGTCCAATGGACGACGATAGCGTCCCTCGCCTCCCGCCGCACGGCCTCCCGCTCTTCCGTGGCGGGGCGCTCCCCGAGCGCCTTCCGCCGTGCCGTCCACTCGTACACTCTGGCAAGCACCCATGCCTCCAACTCCCAGGGAGGGGTGCCGGCCAGAGCGCACGCCGCCGAGAAACCCACTGAGCGGTAGGCCCTCGCCACCCGCTGTGCAATGGCCCTTTGTGGCCTGCGGATGGCGGTTGCATTCTCCCTCCTGTGGAGGGAGTCCGCCCAGATGGGTGCACCGTAGAGCGCCATGCTCTTGAGGATGCCGGCATAGAGGCGCCGGCATCGCTCCTTCGGCCCTCCCAAATTCGGGAGCAGCCATGATAGGGCGTCCGCGGCTTTCAGCAGGCGCGTCGACAGCCCGCTGAAGTGCGGGCCGAAGCGCCACCTGCTGTCTAGCACGAGGCCCAGATACTTCATCTGGGCCCCGACCCCTATCCGGACGCCCTCCACGACGATGTGGGCGTCGGGAGGGCAGCGCTGCCGAGGCCCGTGAAAGAACACGGCCTCGGTCTTGTTCAGCGCTACCCTCAATCCTAGCTGGCGGATCCTACCTGCCACTAAGGATCCGCCAGCCGAGGCCAGACAGGCCGCCTCTCCAAAGTCCCTCCCCCGGGCAGTTAGGAGAGTGTCATCCGCATAGCAGATGACACTCGTGCCCGTGAGGAGGGTGCCCCGCAGGAGCCAATCATAACCGATGTTCCACAGGGGAGGGCCTAGAACCGACCCCTGCGGAACACCGGACTCTGCGCCGTAGCGCCTGATCCTGGCCGTCTTGTCTACAAGGAGGACCTCTCGGTCCTCCAAGTAGCTGGCCAGGATCGCCCGCAGATATTGGGGCACTCCGTGGTACCGGAGTGCCTCCAATATGGTCGAGTGGGGCACGGAGTTGAAGGCGTTGGCGATGTCAAACGACACCGCCAACACTCCGTCCCCAGCCTCGACCGCCTCCTTCACCTGGCCCCTGAGTAGGGCCAACGCGTCGACCGTCGAACGCCCCCGTCGGAAACCGAACTGGGCGTCCGACAGGTCTGGCCCCACCTCCCGCAAATGGTTATTTAGCCGGGTGGCGATGATCCCCTCGAACAATTTACCGACCTCATCGAGCAGAACGATGGGCCGGTATGCCGAGGGGGAGTCCACCGGGCGTCCCTCCTTCCGAAGGAGGCACAATTGGCCCTCCTTCCACTGTTTCGGGAACCTCCCAGCCGTAAGACACGCGCTGAAGAGGTCCCGAAACCTACCCTCCATGAGGGACGCCGCGATGGCCACCACCCGTGCGGGGACGCCGTCCGGTCCAGGGGCCGTCTTCTTCGCGCGGAGGGACAGAACCCCC
This sequence comes from Orthosia cruda, assembly GCA_964057195.1. NCBI lineage: Eukaryota > Metazoa > Arthropoda > Insecta > Lepidoptera > Noctuidae > Orthosia > Orthosia cruda. The sequence goes on along the minus strand of CAXKVB010000112.1, from coordinate 7,241 downwards.
GCGCGAAATTCCTCCTCAGATACCGGAGGGACCTCTTCCTCCGGCGAAGCCACCACCCCCCCCAGTGGGGGGTTCATCGTTGGTGGGGTGAAGTCGGTCCTGCGCGGAAACAGGGACCGGACCACCCCATCCAGCAACGCCGGCTCCAGGGTCTCCGTAAGTGGGGGACCAAAGGGGCGCAGTTGATTTCGCGCCGCCTTATATGGCCTCCCATACGGATCCCTGTCGAGGCCCTCCAGCATCTCGGCCCTCGCCGAGTCCTTGGCGGCGCACATAGCCGACTTGAGGACCGCCTTTGCCTCTAGGTAAGAGGCGTAGAGGCGGTCCCCCCCGGCCTGAGATCGGGAACCTAACCTAACCTAACCTTTTTTTTTTTTTTTTTTTTTTTTTGATCACGCTGGGAAAAAATGCATTACGCATACCCACCCATTGGGGGAATGGGGGGCTATGTGGGACTCCCCGGGCCCCCCAGCCCGGTATACCCACTAAAATAACCCAGCGGCACTCCCGCATCGTCTGAATGGAGGAGGACTGGGAAACCGGCACAGCCTTTACCTCCAGTCCTCCGCCGACGACCGCCCGCCTTTTAGGGCAGGCCCTTCACGCCCCTCGCTCAGTGGAGGGGCCCGGAAACGACCGCGAGTGCTCGGCCGTTCCCGCCCGCAAGGGTGGTGACTAGTGCAATGCGAGCTAAGGCGGCCCCCACGCCATCGCCCGCTAGTCACCACCAGGAGGTGGGAGGAAACGATCGTACGACCGCCCCCTCCCACCCCCTCTCCGCCACCCCCTCTTGCGACATGGCGTCCTCGCAAAAGGGGGGCAACCGCCGCACAGGACCCCCCACCCCCCAGCATGGAATTCACCACACCGGGAAGCGAAAGGTCCCGCCCGACAACTCCTCAGGGCACGGCGCAGCTACGCCCCCGCTGGGCACACCTAGACGGTGTGCCGCGCCGTGCCCTCCACCGCGCTGGACCTTACGGTCCCCTCCGTTACGGCATCTGGCCCGCGAAGGACAGATGCCGCAACCGCCGCCCAGGACCCCCCACCCCCCATCATGGAATTCACCACACCGGGAAGCGAGAGGTCCCGCCCGACAACTCCTCAGGGCATGGCGCAGCTACGCCCCCGCTGGGCACACCTAGACGGTGTGCTGCGCCGTGCCCTCCACCGCCCCTGACCTTTACGGTCCCCCGCGTGTGCGGCGGCGCGTCGAGACCGACGCTCCGCCGCCTCCTCCTTCCATTGACTTGTCCCTGCCGACCATCCCACGCCAAAGGAGGGCCGGCAACGACAAGTCACACCACCTACCTACCTACCCAACCTAATTTAACCAACCTACCCAAACTAGCCTACCCAACCTAGCCCCCCTATATCGCGTCTGGAGTGTCCCCTGCTAATCAGGGGAACACCCAGAGCGACATCCCCCCCTGTCAGGTATTCGCCACCGCCAACAAGAACCCACGAATGGGAAGTTATTGACGGTGCCCGGGGTGCACCAGCCCAGCGGGTTGCTCTTCCCCCCGGACGTATCCGAAAGAGACCAGCAACCAACTAGGCCAACGTGGAGGTTACCTGACCCGCACCCCAACCTAACCTAACCTAACCTAACCTAACCTAACCTAACCTAACCTAACCTTTTTTTTTTTTTTTTTTTTTTTTTTTTGTTTACCCAGGAAAATTCCTTACGAATACGCAGTGGTCCGGGGGAACCACTGCGTTATGTGGGGTTCGCACCCACTAAAAACCTGGAGTGTTCCTTCGCTCGCCCACGGGGCTGCGGGACCCACGAGGCTAACGACCGCGTGCCCCGCTGGCGTCGCTCCGCATCGGAGCCCTTCTCTTTGGGACGGGGCAGAGTCCCAGAGTTTCTGAGACCCTGCCCCGTCACATTCCACCTCCATCTATCTCCTCCTAGCACCGAGGCGCCAAGGAACACCAGGGCGTCTCAGTGCGCGGGACCTTTGTGTGGACGGCGGACCCCCCGGTCCTCCGCCCACGGTCCCCGGCGTTACGGCGGCATCAGGACCGCGTAGGCCCGTCGCCGTCTTCCGCGTCTGCGGCGGCGCATCGGGGCCGAGTCGACGTCGTCTTCCCGGTCCCGCTCCGCCGCCTCCTTCTGCGACATTACTTCGTCGCAGAAGGTTGTGACCGCTTGCCAAGACCTGTCGCTGTCGACCATCTCCCTTAGGAGGGCCGGCAGCGACAGGTAATTTCCGACTATTGCGGACAGGGCGGCGCGAGGGTCCGCCCACGCAGGGCACTCCTCGCGCGTATGCTGCGCCGTGTCCGCAACTCCCGCCACGCAATGGTGGCACACGTCCGAGGGCTCCCTTCTTGCCACCTGGTGCAGGTATCTGCCAAAACAACCATGGCCGGTGATCATCTGCGTCAGGTGGAAGGAGAGAGCCCCGTGCCGCCGCTCGAGCCACTCGCGGAGAATGGGCCGAACGGCGGCCGCCACTTCTCGGCTCACAACCGACTCCTCAAGGCGGTCCGCCCACCTCCGCAGGAGAGTGTCGCGCGCCTCCTCCCTCCAGCGACGAATCTCCCGCGGATGGGGACGGCCGCCATCCGCAACCACCTCTTTTGTTCGCCAGTACGCCGCGGCGAGCACCTCGGCGTCGAGGTCCCACGGCGGCGTACCGGCGAGTACACACGCGCCGACGCACGACACGGTGCGGTACGCCCGGGCCACCCTGAGCGCCATGGCGCGCTGCGGTCGTAGCAGCGCTGCCTGGTTCCGGCTACTCATGGCTCTTGCCCATATTGGCGCCCCATAGAGCGCCATGGAGCGCACCACACCAGTGTAAAGGCGTCGGCAAACCCCACCTGGCCCCCCAACGTTTGGGAGGATCCGCCCCAAGGCCCCAGCAGTGGCCAACAACTTTTTCTCGTCGCGGGTCGTGTCGGGCCATCGCCGGAGGCACCCACTCGTCCCGCCGCGGGAACAGGGTGCCCACCACCTCATCGAGGAACGACACCTCCACGCTAGACGTGACGGGAGGTGCCCAGGGCCGCAGTTTTTTCCGGACCGCTTTATAAGGCCTACCCCAGGGGTCACCGTCGAGGGTTCGCAGCCAGTCCTCCCACGCCGCCTCCTTGGCCCGCGCGATTGCCACTTGAAATGACTCGCGCAGAGCCCTGTAAGCGGCGTAGGAGGCGGCCTCCTCCTGGGCGTCCCGGGTCCGCCTACGTCTGCACCGAGTGTACTGGCGGCGAGCCCTACCACAATCCACTCGCATGCGTCGAAGCTCGTCGCTCCACCAGTACACCCGATGCCGAGGAGGGAGGGGTCTCGCCCTGGGCATCGCCGCGTCGCAGATGCGACCCAGCGAGGCCCCGAGGCGCCCCGCCTCCCCGTCCACGTCCTGCCCAGCGTCGGGCCCGGACACCCAGTCCTCGACGATGGCGGCCTCTCGGGCAACCTCCCTGTCCAGCCGCCCCAGCACCCACCGCGGACCGCCCCCAACAACGGGGAATCGGGCCGAGCCTTGCGGGCCGGCGGGGAGCGCGGAGACGTCGAACCGGATATACCGATGGTCCGACAGTGTCTCCACGCCCACCACCACCCTCCAATCCCGGACACGGCGCGCCAGGGCGGTCGATGCCAACGTGATGTCGACTATAGACCCGCCCTGTTGCCGCACGCACGTGTCCTCTGACCCCGTGTTGAGGACGGCCAGGCCAATGGAGACCGCCCACTCCTCCAGACACTCACCCCGCGCATCCGTCACCGGGGATCCCCACGCCGTAGATTTGGCGTTGAAATCCCCAGCGACTAGCACGGGGCTAGGGGCGACCTGCCCAACCAGAGCCCCCACCTCCCCGAGCATTTGCTCAAAGTCGGCGAGACTCCGGCTGGGTGGAAAGTACACCCCTATAACTGCAACGCCGCCCACGGCTGCCAGGACGTAGCCCCTACCCCTCGACACATTGTCAATGGGCGGGGCGCCAGCGGCAGCCGGGGCGGCGATGGCCACCAAACCTTCGCGGTCCCCGACCCAGTCGTCCCGTTCGGGGACGAAGTAGGGCTCGGCGACCACGGCCACTTTGATTCCCCACTCTGCCAGAGTCTGGGACAATAGATCCTGGGCCCGGGCAGAGTGGTTAATATTGGCCTGCAGTATGGGGAGTCCAGACATTTATGAGGCGGTCTCCACTGGCTCCTCCGTTGCTGGGCTAAGGGTAGGCTCCTTGATCCTACCCTTAGTCTTTCCCTTTTTGTTTAGGGCTTTGCCGGCGTTGGCCTGCTTGCCGTCGCCCAGGCAGCCCGCTCCACCGAGAGGGTGCCCCGCCGGTTTGCCGGCCGCTGCGCAGGTGGCGCAGTTGGGCTCTGCCCGGCACTCACGCGCCCGGTGGCCCGGCTTTCCGCAGCGGAAACAAAGACCGCTGCGGTCCACCTCTGACGCACACTTGCTGGCGACGTGGCCCAGATTGAGGCACTTGAAGCACCTCAGGGGCCTCGCCGCCAGCAGGGCAACTCTGGCCGTGATCCAGCCCACGCGGAGGCGGCCGGCGCTGACCACGGCCTTGGCGGCGGCCACAGGGCAGCCGAGCCACATCGCGGCCCGGTCGCTTATCACGCCGGGCTTTACTTCGTCGGCGTGGCACCCCCCTTGCTCAGCGAAAGCCGACACGACCTCTGCGGCGGTGACGGAGTCGTCCAGCCCCGACACCATCACGTCCACTCTTTTTGTGGGCCGGGAGACCCGGACCACCTCTGCGCTGAGGACCTCTCTGAGCGCTGCAGCCAGAGAGTCGGCCTTCTCAGCGCCCCCATCCCCGAAGATTTCGAGGATGCGAGCGCCGGTGACCGTCGTCCTGCAGCGCATCTCCTCAATACCGAGGCTCGCTCTGTCTATGCGAGTCCGGGCCTCCCGCAGGATAGTGGCGTAGCTGGCGCCACGCTCCGCCGCGCCCGGCAGCAGTGTGAGGGTGACTGCTGCCGTTTTCGGCTCGCGCAGCTTGGTCACCGCCGCCGCCTTTTGTGTGCTCTGGGTGCCCGTCTTTTTCCCCGAGCTTTTCGCACCCCGAGCAGCGACCACACTCCACTGCTCAGTCAGTGGGGGTGGTGGGGGGGCGTCCCGCACAGGGCTTGTTTCCCTTACAGGGGCCGGGGCCGTCTTTTTGCCCTTCCCTCTGCCCTTGCCCTTGCCCTTGCCCTTGCCCTTATTTACTTGGGGCTGAGCTGCGGGCGCAGACAGAGGCGCCGGGGGTGTTGGGGCCCTCTCCAGGACTTCGGCCTCGGGTGACTTTGGCGACACTGCCACTGCCGCGGCCTCGTCGCTCTTCGCCTTCCTCCTCTTATCAGCCGCCAGCGGCGGCCGGGATCCCGGATCCGGTAGGAGGCGACACTCGAGCCCTTCGAGTCGTGCATTCAGCATGTTGCTGAACTGCACGACGCTGGCCCGAGAAATCTCCTCCATCATCGCTCGGATCGATTCGGGCGCTGCCGCCGCCGGTCTGCTGTTAGCTTCCGCCAACTCAGCTGAGAGCCGCTGGTTCTCGGCCTCCAGCAGCGCCACCTCCTCGGAGACTGTGCGGGCCCTTATGCCCACAGCGGCCTCTTTTATAATGGCGGCCGCATCCTTCAGGGTCTTTTGGCTCGTCCCCTTTAGGTTTTTTGACTTGGCGGCCACCGACTCCACGACCCTCGCAGCCTCCACCACCAGGTGGTTCAGCGCCGCCAGGGACTGCGCCGTATCCTCACCCGGTGTTGGCGGGTTGAGGCCGCTGCGGCAGGCGTGGCGAGACTCTCTCAGGGTCTTCGCCAAGCCCTCCACGTACTCCTCGACCTCAAGCCGGAGCTCCTCCTCTTTAGCCGCATTGAGGCGTTCCCGGGCTGCGGCTAGGCCCACGTATTGGCCCGTGGTGGGCGGTCGGCCTCGCCCGCGCTTAGACTTATGCGCCACCCCCTTGGGCGGCGACAACAGCGGGTCCTCTGCCTCCTCTTGCCCAGCCGGCCTTTTGCGCCAACGGCGCGTCTCCTCCTTCTCACTTCCGGACTCGACCGTCATCAGGCTGTCCTGACTGACGTCCGAGTCTCCGGAGGACTCCGAGAGAGAGAGACGCACGACGTTGACGCGAAGCTCTCTCTGAGCCACTGTCGCCAGCACCTTCTCACTCTCATTCTCGACTTTTTTCTTCTCCTCCTCCTTTCCCTCCTCCTTCGTTGTTTTTGTTTTTTGTTTAAGATTGTTCATTTTTGTTCCCACGATTATGGGCCGATCTAAAAAGCACTGTCGGGTGACGCCCATTCCGGCCAGTGCTAGCTGAATACTGCAGAGGTCGCCTGGTATCTGCAGGTTTTTACGACTTCGCTGTCGGGTTTATTGTAGGGTTTTCCATCCCGCGGGCCGGCCAATTAAGGCAAGCCCTCCGCTCCGCCGCGCCGCCTACCCCAAACGCCAAGATGGGGGTCGTTGGCTGGTCGCGTGGGCTTCGGAATTCCAGAAGCTGGCGAGACTCCCTTCCTGGTGGCTACCTGTTTTCAGGCAACCACCCTCCCTCTCCACATCCACCTAGCCTACCTACCCAACCTATCTTAAACTACCTACCCAAACAAACCTATAACCCAACCTAACGTATCCCCGTCGCATCTGGATCGTCCTCTGCTAATCAGAGGAACACCCAGAGCGACACCCCCCCCCTGTCAGGTATTCGCCACCGCCAACAAGAACCCACGAATGGGAAGTTATTGACGGTGCCCGGGGTGCACCAGCCCAGCGGGTTGCTCTTCCCCCCGGACGTATCCGAAAGAGACCAGCAACCAACTAGGCCAACGTGGAGGTTACCTGACCCGCACCCCTTACCTGACCCGCACCCCAACCTAACCTAACCTTTTTTTTTTTTTTTTTTTTTTGTTTACCCAGGAAAATTCCTTACGAATACGCAGTGGTCCGGGGGAACCACTGCGTTATGTGGGGTTTGCACCCACTAAAAACCTGGAGTGTTCCTTCGCTCGCCCACGGGGCTGCGGGACCCACAAGGCTAACGACCGCGTGCCCCGCTGGCGTCGCTCCACATCGGAGCCCTTCTCTTTGGGACGGGGCAGAGTCCCAGAGTTTCTGAGACCCTGCCCCGTCATATTCCACCTCCATCTATCTCCTCCTAGCACCGAGGCGCCAAGGAACACCAGGGCGTCTCAGTGCGCGGGACCTTTGTGTGGACGGCGGACCCCCCGGTCTTCCGCCCACGGTCCCCGGCGTTACGGCGGCATCAGGACCGCGTAGGCCCGT
>CAXKVB010000111.1:7500-14051 GCA_964057195.1 Orthosia cruda | reverse complement strand
ACATCGATGCACACGCGCGCAATCAAGCGCGCGCAGCACAACGAAGATCCTCATTCCCGAGCGTTCACGATCGTAGATACGCGTACGCAGACGGGCGAGCTCTGTGTGTGTATTATAGATTTTTGGGTCGCACGCGCGAACGTCTGAACGCATATATCTCAACCCGTCAGACGCGCTGCGCGTGCATAAGGGCGTTCGGCTGTGTGTCATAACGGATTATGAGCACAGACCAGAAGCCCCCTTTGGGAACGTTCGTAACGAGACGAGTTCACGTGTGTAAAGTTTGCTAACACATTCGCAACATCATATACGATTCCGCCCGGAATCTATAGAGCGCCTCACATTATTATAATAAAAGAGCATAAACTCAATAGACGTGACGAACACTGTGCGCGTCCGAGCGCCGGTACCGTCACGTCGTTTCACATTATTTCATACAACGACCGTTTGCATACGAACACGCATATAATGCGATCCGTCGGTCCACACAGTTCAACAGACACGAAGTCTCATTCGTTTTTAGATTCGCCGTTTCGTTATTAACACATTAAAATAATAAAAAAAAAACCCACACGTTTTTCGTGCTTGCTTGCAGCGAGCGTTCATTTTCGTTACACAATAAATCATTCATTATATAACGATCACACAACACAAGCTACAGGCCCGGTATATACACCAAAATTCTTTTTATTATAAAATATGCAAATAATGAAACAACAAAACATACCAATAAATAAAATGGATCAGAACACGATAAACAACACCACTCACCATAAATCCAAAATTATGTTTTCACAGCGCGCGGCGTTTGTCGTTTCGCATCAGTCACCACTCTTCTCTACCGATATTCTCAAATGTCGCGTCAAGCGCGCGCCGCCGTCCCGAATGCATCGAGACGTAGCGTCGCTTGATATGTATGTGAAACGTTAAAACGATGTCATCGGTGGGGTGACGACCGGACCGAAAATTTTTGACCAAGCGCTAAGTGGTATGTATGGATGATGGCACCCTAGGAACATACCCCCCTCTCCCCCAACCCTCCCCGCGGCACCGCAAGCCCCCCCCCGCCCCCCTCCCCCCCTTTTTACCCCCCCGAAAAATTTAAAACGTAGCAATATTTGACAGACAATTAGCCACCCCCCACCATAGCGTAACCTAACCCCTCCCCCCCTCCCCTCCCTAACCCCCTCCCCTCATAAACAATTTTTTTTTTTTTTTTTTCGCTTTTGGCGAGGTCAGCATAAACCCCTCCCCCCCCAAGCATCCCTCCTTTCACTTCCCCTATCCGAACAAAATAAAGATTTCAGCAATGTCGTAGTGACTGTTCGTGTATTAAATTGCGTCGGAGTTCGTGTATTAAATTGGGTAGGAGTTCGTGTATTATTTTTGTTCGTTTGCTCGCGGCAGTAGACGGTGAAGCCAGCGCGTCGTTGTGTCCGTTCGTGTATTAAATAGCGTTCTCTTAACTATTCCAACAAAATAAATATTTAAGCAATGTCTATGTGGCCGTTCGTGTATTAAATTGCGTAGGAGTTCGTGTATTAATATCATGGTTCGCTCGCGCGTGGCAGTGGACGGTGAAGCCAGCGCGTCGTTGTGTCCGTTCGTGTATTAAATAGCGTTCTCTTTACTATTCCAACAGGATATCAATCACCGATGGATGGAATGGCACCCCCCCCCCCACCCCTCCCACCCCCCCTTTCCCTCCACAACACCGCAAAGTTAAAACACCAACAATAATAAATAAATATCGTTGTCATTGCAATTTCAATAGAATATTTAAGCTATGTCGATGTGTATGTTCGTGTATTAAATTGCGTAGGAGTTCGTGTATTAATATCATGGTTCGGTCGCGCGCGGCAGTGGACGGTGAAGTCAGCGCGTCGTGGTGTCCGTTCGTGTATTAAATAGATGTTCTCTTTACTATTCCAACAGTATCAAGATTTAAGTAATGTCAATTGAGGCAATTATTTGAGCTATGTCTATGTGGCCGTTCGTGTATTAAATGTCGTCTGAGTTCGTGTATTAATATCATGGTTCGCTCGCGGCGGTGGACGGTGAAGCCAGCGCGTCGTGGTGTCCGTTCGTGTATTAAATAGCGTTCTCTTTACTATTCCAACAGGATATCAATCACCGAAGGAAGGAATGGCACCCCCCCCACCCCACCCCTCCCACACCCCCTTTCCCTCCACAACACCGCAAAGTTAAAACACTAACAATAATAAATAAATATCGTTGTCATTACAATTTCAATAGAATATTTAAGCTATGTCGATGTGTCTGTTCGTGTATTAATTTGGGTAGGAGTTCGTGTATTAATATCACAGTTCGCTCGCGGCAGTGGACGGTGAAGCCAGCGCGTCGTGGTGTCCGTTCGTGTATTAAATAGATGTTCTCTTTACTATTCCAACAGTATCAAGATTTAAGTAATGTCAATTGAGGCAATTATTTGAGCTATGTCTATGTGGCCGTTCGTGTATTAAATGTCGTCTGAGTTCGTGTATTAATATCATGGTTCGGTCGCGCGCGGCAGTGGACGGTGAAGCCAGCGCGTCGTTGTGTCCGTTCGTGTATTAAATAGCGTTCTCTTTACTATTCCAACAGGATATCAATCACCGAAGGAAGGAATGGCACCCCCCCCACCCCACCCCTCCCACACCCCCTTTCCCTCCACAACACCGCAAAGTTAAAACACTAACAATAATAAATAAATATCGTTGTCATTACAATTTCAATAGAATATTTAAGCTATGTCGATGTGTCTGTTCGTGTATTAATTTGGGTAGGAGTTCGTGTATTAATATCACAGTTCGCTCGCGGCAGTGGACGGTGAAGCCAGCGCGTCGTGGTGTCCGTTCGTGTATTAAATAGATGTTCTCTTTACTATTCCAACAGTATCAAGATTTAAGTAATGTCAATTGAGGCAATTATTTGAGCTATGTCTATGTGGCCGTTCGTGTATTAAATGTCGTCTGAGTTCGTGTATTAATATCATGGTTCGGTCGCGCGCGGCAGTGGACGGTGAAGCCAGCGCGTCGTTGTGTCCGTTCGTGTATTAAATAGCGTTCTCTTTACTATTCCAACAGGATATCAATCACCGAAGGAAGGAATGGCACCCCCCCCCACCCCACCCCTCCCACACCCCCTTTCCCTCCACAACACCGCAAAGTTAAAACACTAACAATAATAAATAAATATCGTTGTCATTACAATTTCAATAGAATATTTAAGCTATGTCGATGTGTCTGTTCGTGTATTAAATTGTGTAGGAGTTCGTGTATTAATATCATGGTTCGGTCGCGCGCGGCAGTGGACGGTGAAGCCAGCGCGTCGTGGTGTCCGTTCGTGTATTAAATAGATGTTCTCTTTACCAAGTTCACCAACAATAATAAATAAATATAGTTGTCATTACAATTTCAATTGAATATTTAAGCTATGTCGATGTGTCTGTTCGTGTATTAATTTGGGTAGGAGTTCGTGTATTAATATCACAGTTCGCTCGCGGCAGTGGACGGTGAAGCCAGCGCGTCGTGGTGTCCGTTCGTGTATTAAATTGCGTTCTCTTTACTATTCTAACAGGATATCAATCACCGATGGATGGAATGGCACCCCCACCCCCCCTTTCCCTCCACAACACCGCAAAGTTAAAACACCAACAATAATAAATAAATATCGTTGTCATTACAATTTCAATAGAATATTTAAGCTATGTCGATGTGTCTGTTCGTGTATTAAATTGTGTAGGAGTTCGTGTATTAATATCATGGTTCGGTCGCGCGCGGCAGTGGACGGTGAAGCCAGCGCGTCGTGGTGTCCGTTCGTGTATTAAATAGATGTTCTCTTTACCAAGTTCACCAACAATAATAAATAAATATCGTTGTCATTACAATTTCAATTGAATATTTAAGCTATGTCGATGTGTCTGTTCGTGTATTAATTTGTGTAGGAGTTCGTGTATTAATATCATGGTTCGCTCGCGGCGGTGGACGGTGAAGCCAGCGCGTCGTGGTGTCCGTTCGTGTATTAAATAGCGTTCTCTTTACTATTCCAACAGGATATCAATCACCGATGGATGGAATGGCACAACCCCCCCCCCCCCCCTCCCACCCCCCCTTTCCCTCCACAGCACCGCAAAGTTAAAACACCAACAATAATAAATAAATATCGTTGTCATTACAATTTCAATTGAATATTTAAGCTATGTCGATGTGTCTGTTCGTGTATTAAATTGTGTAGGAGTTCGTGTATTAATATCATGGTTCGGTCGCGCGCGGCAGTGGACGGTGAAGCCAGCGCGTCGTGGTGTCCGTTCGTGTATTAAATAGATGTTCTCTTTACTATTCCAACAGTATCAAGATTTAAGTAATGTCAATTGAGGCAATTATTTGAGCTATGTCTATGTGGCCGTTCGTGTATTAAATGTCGTCTGAGTTCGTGTATTAATATCATGGTTCGCTCGCGGCGGTGGACGGTGAAGCCAGCGCGTCGTGGTGTCCGTTCGTGTATTAAATAGCGTTCTCTTTACTATTCCAACAGGATATCAATCACCGATGGATGGAATGGCACCCCCCCCCCCCCCCCTCCCCCCTCCCCCTTTCTCTCCACAACACCGCAAAGTTAAAACACCAACAATAACAAATAAATATCGTTGTCATTACAATTTCAATAGAATATTTAAGCTATGTCGATGTGTATGTTCGTGTATTAAATTGCGTAGGAGTTCGTGTATTAATATCATGGTTCGGTCGCGCGCGGCAGTGGACGGTGAAGTCAGCGCGTCGTGGTGTCCGTTCGTGTATTAAATAGATGTTCTCTTTACTATTCCAACAGTATCAAGATTTAAGTAATGTCAATTGAGGCAATTATTTGAGCTATGTCTATGTGGCCGTTCGTGTATTAAATGTCGTCTGAGTTCGTGTATTAATATCATGGTTCGGTCGCGCGCGGCAGTGGACGGTGAAGCCAGCGCGTCGTTGTGTCCGTTCGTGTATTAAATAGCGTTCTCTTTACTATTCCAACAGGATATCAATCACCGATGGATGGAAATCCACCACTAAGGAGGTAAAAAGGGGTTTGACAGTTTGTTGTGATATTTCTACATTTTAAAGTGAAATTAAAGTTTTACGCTTGGTTGATAAAAATAATGCATGTATTTATTGGTTTTTGGCAATTCTACTCTTAAGGAGGTGCAAATGTGGAAATTTGATGGGTTTATATATTTGAAACTTGGCATAAACACTAACCTAAATAAATTGTAAAGGTTTTCATTATAAATTTTCTAAACCACTCCCTCCTAAAGGACGTTTTGTGGGGTGTTAAGGAATTTTACTGGACATGGCTCATTTTCATGATGTAGGGGAGCACGAAGAAGGGATTTTTGGAAATTCACCCTTTAAAGGGGTGAAACCAAGAAGTCATCAGTAGGATAAAATACGGATCACGCGAAGTGCTAGTTTACAATGTAATTATGGTCGCTTCAAAAGCATCCGTTAGACGCTAAAAGTTCGTCGGTGATCCTCTAAAATCTTATTCGTCTATTGTAATTGAGCACTTTTGATAATAACCGATGTATGTATTTTTTTTTATGTTTAATCTTTATATTATTATTTAATGCGTCTATTTTAGTTGTTTCACGAATAAATTATGGTCAGTGAACCAGTCCAAGAGCGAGCGAAGCGAGCTCGGGAGCCTAGGGCACCCCGACACGGACAGGTTAGGTTCGAACGAGATGACGGGAGCTGAAGTGAGCGAGCAAAGCGAGCGAACTCAGCTCCCGTCATCTCGTTCGTGTTAGGTTACTTTAGACCCTGCGTACAGAAATAGGAGCCCCGCGCAGCGGGGCTCCGTCGACTTTGTTGCATAAAATTCTAATCGTACTTGCACCTATTATATATTAAAACCAATGTGAATATTAAAATAATAAATTACGGTCAGTGAACCTGTCCAAGAGCGAGCGAAGCGAGCTCGGGAGCCTAGGGCACCCCGACACGGACAGGTTAGGTTCGAACGAGATGACGGGAGCTGAAGTGAGCGAGCAAAGCGAGCGAACTCAGCTCCCGTCATCTCGTTCGTGTTAGGTTACTTTAGACCCTGCGTACAGAAATAGGAGCCCCGCGCAGCGGGGCTCCGTCGACTTTGTTGCATAAAATTCTAATCGTACTTGCACCTATTATATATTAAAACCAATGTGAATATTAAAATAATAAATTACGGTCAGTGAACCTGTCCAAGAGCGAGCGAAGCGAGCTCGGGAGCCTAGGGCACCCCGACACGGACAGGTTAGGTTCGAACGAGATGACGGGAGCTGAAGTGAGCGAGCAAAGCGAGCGAACTCAGCTCCCGTCATCTCGTTCGTGTTAGGTTACTTTAGACCCTGCGTACAGAAATAGGAGCCCCGCGCAGCGGGGCTCCGTCGACTTTGTTGCATAAAATTCTAATCGTACTTGCACCTGTTATATATTAAAACCAATGTGAATATTAAAATAATAAATTACGGTCAGTGAACCTAGGGCACCCCGACACGGACAGGTTAGGTTCGCAGAAATAGTCTT
>CAXKVB010000111.1:0-2500 GCA_964057195.1 Orthosia cruda | reverse complement strand
TTATATTTGAACGGACAACGCGAAGGGGGCACCAGCACCCCTCGCGCAGAACCGTCATGTGCGTGACGTTTTTTACACGAAACGCAATGTGGCATTTGTATTTTATACAGCCGGCCCTCAGACAGGAGTGGTCCTGGATGTGTCTCCACGGACCGCAATGTGCGTTCGAAATGTCGATGTTCAAATGTGTCCTGCAGTTCACACTATGACGCGCAGTTAACTGCGTTCTTCATCGACCCGCGAGCCAAGTGATCCACCGTCCAGGGTAATAGTTTAAAAACATACTACCGCATGGATAGATATAGTTTTTTTGTTACACAAATAATAGAATAATTTCTTGTTACTGAAATAAATAAAAAATCTTGTCCCACCGCAGTATGAGGGACGAGTGTGTGTGTTAACGAACGCGTCCAACGGTACTCGTGGTGCGGGTTTTCATACCAGTCTACGTACCGTGCGTGGACGCGACGCGAGCAAGACGCGCGCGCGCGTTCTCTCTGCTCTAATTTTGGTGTGGATTGTCTATTCACGTTTACGCGCGTCGTGTATTTTTCAAGTACACGCCTAGCGTTACACGTTAATGATCCTTCCGCAGGTTCCCCTACGGAAACCTTGTTACGACTTTTACTTCCTCTAAATGATCAAGTTTGGTCAACTTCCCAGCAACGCCGACGGCCGTGAAGCCACCGCGTGTCGGTCCGAAGACCTCACTAAATCATTCAATCGGTAGTAGCGACGGGCGGTGTGTACAAAGGGCAGGGACGTAATCAACGCGAGCTTATGACTCGCGCTTACTAGGAATTCCTCGTTTATGGGGGATAATTGCAAACCCCAATCCCCAGCACGAAGGAGTTTCAGCGGGTTGCCCGGGCCTCTAGGCCAGGGAGAACATGCTGATTCCTTCAGTGTAGCGCGCGTGCGGCCCAGGACATCTAAGGGCATCACAGACCTGTTATTGCTCAATCTCGTGCGGCTCGAAGCCGCCGGTCCCTCTAAGAAGAATTTTAATACGTCGCCAGTGAGTTGCGTGACCGAAGCCACGCACACCTAAATGACGACGCCTATTTAGCAGGCTAGAGTCTCGTTCGTTACCGGAATTAACCAGACAAATCGCTCCACCAACTAAGAACGGCCATGCACCACCACCCACCGAATCAAGAAAGAGCTGTTAATCTGTCAATCCTTCCGGTGTCCGGGCCTGGTGAGATTTCCCGTGTTGAGTCAAATTAAGCCGCAGGCTCCACTCCTGGTGGTGCCCTTCCGTCAATTCCTTTAAGTTTCAGCTTTGCAACCATACTCCCCCCGGAGTCCAAAATCTTTGGTTTCCCGGAAGCTGCCCGCCGAGCCATTGTAGTAACGTCGGCGGATCGCTAGATGACATATTTACGGTTAGAACTAGGGCGGTATCTAATCGCCTTCGAACCTCTAACTTTCGTTCTTGATTGATGAAAACACCTTTGGCAAATGCTTTCGCTGATGTTCGTCTTGCGACGATCCAAGAATTTCACCTCTAACGTCGCAATACGAATGCCCCCAGTTATCCCTATTAATCATTACCTCGGAGTTCTGAAAACCAACAAAATAGAACCGAGATCATATTCTATTATTCCATGCACGAAATATTCAAGCAGCATTTTGAGCCCGCTTTGAGCACTCTAATTTGTTCAAAGTAAAATTGTCGGCCCACCTCGACACTCATTGAAGAGCACCGCGATAGGATTTTGATATTGAACCGACGTTTGACCGACGGCTCACCGACGATATGCTCCGCAGACGTGTCAGTATCACCGCGGATGCGGTGCACCGACAGCGCGGCGCACAAATGCAACTACGAGCTTTTTAACCGCAACAATTTTAGTATACGCTATTGGAGCTGGAATTACCGCGGCTGCTGGCACCAGACTTGCCCTCCAATTGTTCCTCGTTAAAATATTTAAAGTGTACTCATTCCGATTACGAGGCCTCGTAAGAGTCCCGTATCGTTATTTTTCGTCACTACCTCCCCGTGCCGGGAGTGGGTAATTTGCGCGCCTGCTGCCTTCCTTGGATGTGGTAGCCGTTTCTCAGGCTCCCTCTCCGGAATCGAACCCTGATTCCCCGTTACCCGTGACAACCATGGTAGTCGCAGAAACTACCATCGAAAGTTGATAAGGCAGACATTTGAAAGATGCGTCGCCGGTACTGGACCATGCGATCGGCAAAAGTTATCCAGATTCATCAAAATTAACGACTTCGGACGCGAGGCCCTCCGTCGATTGGTTTTGATCTAATAAAAGCACTCATCCCATCACTGGTCAGAGTTCTGATTGCATGTATTAGCTCTAGAATTACCACAGTTATCCAAGTAACTGAGTAAGATCTAAGGAACCAAAACTGATATATTGAGCCATTCGCGGTATCGCCTTAATACGGCTTGCACTGAGACATGCATGGCTTAATCTTTGAGACAAGCATATAACTACTGGCAGGATCAACCAGGGAGCTTCGTGTTATAAGAGAG